>JBBCBC010000008.1:11758402-12026873 GCA_037126765.1 Stenogyne calaminthoides | reverse complement strand
TTATTAGGAAATGAAATTAGATGTAGTTATCCTTTTTAATTCCACCATCAGTCTCATTTTACTCGTCGTTTAAGGATAGTTTACATAATCAAATAATAATAAATATATAAATATATGTGTAATGTGATATTTTTTCTCGTTTGTTGCCTATGTTGAGTAAATTTGCTTAACTAATGCCTACTCTCACAAAAAACAAGTAATTAAAATGATAAATATTCGAATATGATACTTAATTCTCACATAAACTAGTGCATAAACTAGTGCAAAGTGATAATTATTTTGGGATAAAATTTCTTTGTAGAAAGACAATTAAAATTGGAGGGAGGAAGTAATATTTTTACTTAGAAACAATCCAAAAATATTTCTTTTTTTTTCTTTTCTTTTTTGATCAGTAAAAAAATTATTTATTATCTTGAGTATAAGACATACCCAAAGAGCTATTTACAAAGTTTTAGAGACCTAGTATCGATCTCGGATTTACAAGTCAATCTTTCAATGAATAATCACCTATTACATGAAATTTAGATGTATATCAACTCCAAAGCCATCATTTAATTTCCTCCACAATCCTTTCAGCCGAGAAATTTGTCCCTCAAAAACCTTCTTATTTCTCTAATTTCAAAGTAATATGAATGCGTGTCCTAATTATATAGTCTTGTTTTCCTTAGGGATGGCAATTTGCCTCGTGCCCGCGGTGATCCGCCCTGGCCCCGCCCCGATCGGGACGGTTATTTTGAATATTTTCGGGTTTCGGTTCGGTTTCGGGGAAAACCGATAAAATTTAAACGAGACGGGCGGGATGGTATTATATACCCGCCCGTGCCCTTGATACATATTATATTGATATTTTTATATTTATATATGTATATATCACTATATATATATTTAAATATTTGTTTGATTATTTATATTTTGTTCTTTTAAGTTAATTTATAAAAAAATAATTTTATAACATAATTGGCTCTTCATTATTTTTAGGGAGAAAAAATAATTATGATACTAAAAAAATAAAAATTAAATATGTTAGTCGGTTTTTGAATTAGGGGTTGGGATACTGAAAACATTAGAGGATGGGATGGGGACAAAAAAATTCGCCGTTCGGGTTTGGTGTTTAGGAGACAAAATTCCCCGTTGGGGCCGGGGCCGAGGGAGGCATAAATTGGCCCCGACCCACCCCGTTGTCATGTTGAAATTTATAGGCACGTAAACACGTAATACATGCGCAATAAATTAAAGTTCACCAACAACGAACAGTTAATTGCATAATTAAATACGAGTAAACGTAAACAGAATTCTTCATGCTAATTGCATTACAGTTCCTCAACTATGGTATCCACGTAACAGTCGTTTACTAATTTGCACAGATCTGTCAGCGTTGAATCCCCGAGATCAATTTGCTAGGAAAATTATAACTCTAGATTTTATGGAGAAAATATGAACTAACGTTGTTTGTGAATTCCCAAGATCTCATATATATAGGAGAGACCCAGCTTAAATCTTAAGCTAACCTAATTAGGAAATAAAATCCCTAATCTCATAAAATAAATCTCTTAGATTTATTTCTCATATATAAAATCTCTACTTGATTTAATGTATATCAAATCTCTCATGATTTGATTCCATATATATTAAATCCTATAATAATATTCCATATATTATTATTGGGAATCCTATTTAATTAAATCCAATTTAATTAAACATTAATAATAATTAATTCCAAATTAATCTATTATTAATTAATTCTTCATAAATTAAATATTAAATCTAATTTAACATTTAATCAACCAACTATAATCCGTAAAGGGAACTACTTGTTGTGTGACCCCAAAAGGCCCTCATTATCCGGCGATTAGTCAAACTAATACCTTTAATTGAACCCTGAACAATAAATCGGACATTCTCAATATATGAGGTACGTTTGCGAAGCGTTTGCAACTACACCGTAGAATCGAAACATGGGCTATTACGATTTCCTCCTTTCGATTCTGAATACCGATTAAGTCTTGAACATGATGAAGTGTCTATTCAAATAACTTAATCAATTTATCTCAAATCACTAATTGATCATGTATGTCACACTTAGCCACAAAGTCTAAGTTGGCGTGCATCGGCAAATGACTTTGATCCAATTATGATGAGAAGATGAGTATTTCTCTAAATCCACTTTGAGGAATGAATCATATTCTTGGCTCAACTACCATGCACATGTACTTCGTGATGAACCCAATCCAAACCATATCTACCCATGATTAGGGTGCAAGAGTTGTTCATGGTCAAAGTTCATCATCCCACACACGTGGCGTATTGACCTCCAAGTCAAAGGAGCAACGATCGCTCCCACTAACCGAGACACCCGTAGACACATATAGTGGAAATACATCAAACCAGTTTTCCGGGATGGGTATACCAATACCCTCTAAGGTATTTTGTGCATCCATCATGAGAATAGTATCTCATAGTAAGTGAGATCTTACTACACTCTCTAAGAGTATGATGCAGATCGCACACCAATCTCCATTGCATCATCAATATCCCATTCTTGATGATCCTTGATCGGGGCTATTTGAGAATCATGCTTAAGTCATATGAGTTCTCACAACCTCAATGACAACAATGACTCATGGGAACACTTGCATGAACAAATGCAAACAATTAAACATAATATTCAAACAAGTGTATTGCCATACATTAATATTAAGTGAACTATAATATTAAATCAAACTGAAATCGAGTATTATGTCCTTACAATAGATTGTCTCTAGGACACTAACACTAACATGCCACTCCTAGTTTTCCTATAAAGTAATACTCCATCCGTCCCGCTATGTTTGTCTCATTTCTTTTTGTTGAATGGTTTAAGGAATAATATTAAAATAATAGATAGTGGGTTTTTATAGTATTTAATGGATGAAAAGTGAAGGTATGTGGGGTAGTTGAGATGAAAAGTGAGGGTAATAATATTAAAATAATAGGTAGTGGAGTGTTACTTTTTCCTTTTATGGACTGGGACAAACATAGCGGGATGCCCATAAAAGGAAAGTGGGACAAACATAGCGGGATGGAGGGAGTATTTTCTTTCTTATTTACTAATATAACTTTATGCATTACAATTTAATTGAAAAGTATAATAATTATTATAAAAAATTTATTAGTCTAATTTATTTTTTTAATACAATTTTTTATTTGTGTGAGAGTCAAACAAGTATACACATTTGGGATGGAGGAGTATTTTTCTTAAATAAATAATTATTGTTGAATCTTTTAATTGGTCGATGTTATGTCAGACTACAAGGATCAATTCAGTAAGTTTTTTTTTTTATCCTATAACATTGTCACTTTTTTAATTTTGGTAATTTTTTAATTTTTATATTTTAATTTTCATTCTATAACACATTTTTATTTTTTGGTCCGTTGACTTTTTAAATTTTTGATTTTAGTCATGTAACTTAAATATTTTTTACCACTTTTTGATTTTGATTCGTGTAAATTATAGGACGAAATTCAAAATTTATAAGTCAACAGGAACAAAAATTTGAAAGTTTGTAAATTACAAGACAAAAATCAAAATTTAAAAGTCAACATGACCAAAATCAAAAGCAGTCAAAGTTATAGGGCGAAAAAAAACTGTGAGAATAGATGTGAGATCACCGTTAATTGGTGATGAGGAAAACACTAATATATATGAAAAGATACAACAATAGTTAGTAAATCATGGAAACCAAATCAACGAAATAAATGCAGAAGATACAAAAGAATATTCTAGACTATATACATAATAATTTGAATGTAGTCAAATCTTTCCCTTAATACCTCCAGTCAAGCGTTGCGTGGGATGTGAGCAAACGCAAAGCTTGGAATGAAGAAACTCAAATGCCGGACGAGAGAGACTCTTCATGAAGATGTCTGCAAGCTGAAGATGAGATGGAACAAACTGTGTCTAAAGTTTGCTAGAGGAGACTAACTCTCGAAGCGAAATGGTAATCAATATCAATATGCTTTGCCCGTTTATGAACAGCGAGGATCCGGGCCGAGAAAGATAGCACTCTTGTTGTCACAAAGCAAAAGGGGACGTTGTTGGTCCCGTTTGAAAACCCATTAGTGCGTAAAATACCAATTGTAATGCATATAAAACAGGGGTGAGGGAATGGTGATTACAATTTTTTTCTTGAAACCGATGTGTTTTGCTTATAATCAAATGCATATGGCAAGTAAGAACATAAAAGAAAAAGAACACACGATTTATAGTGGTTGAGTCCAACTCCTACATCCACTCTTCCCTATCACAAGGGGCACTAACTTAACCAAGCGGACTTAGTTTAACGTGTTAGTCCAACACAACAGATGTTTAATGAGCTCTCACTCAAAGCGGGACTTATCTCCCCACGGGATCGCTTTACCCTCCCTTTTCGGGATTGCTTAGATGTTTGGGGTTCTCACTCACCTACAAACTTAACCTATCAAACCGATTTGGGTAAGGTTTGTTTTGGTTTCAACTAGGTTGAGATTTTCCCTTACATTTGTTTAGCCTCAATCTAAGGATGGGAAAATCTCTCTAAGCTTAGGATATTACATTTGTGCTTAGATCTAGGGTAGAACACTTTTGAATATATCGTGTATTTCTTGCTCGGTGTTCTATGGTGGAAATCTTTAGATGATTTGGCTTTTTTGGATGTTTCACGCATTTCCCACTTCCACACTTAATTTGATGGAATAACTTTTATTTATAGTGTGGATTTGAATATTTACCGTTGGAGGAGTCACATTCAAATCAATACTATTTAGTAACTTTTTGCGACTTTTTCGGGTTTGTTGTCTTTTCTCTCATTGGTCCACGTCCAAATTTGAATATAAATTTATATTCTTGGGATCTATCGAGTCTTGGGTTTCTCACGAGTCTTGAGGGATTATCGATCCTCGGCTTCTTCGAACTCGGGCTTCCTTGGACTCGAGGATTCTTGACTCGTGAGACTTCTCTTGGCGGACCTTGTCGTCGGCATCTTGACACTCGGGCTAAGCGAGTTCGAACTTCTTCGACTTCGGACATCGGCCCTCAGTCACTTGCTTTTCAGCTAGCGATCATCGATGGCATTACGATTCTCGATGAATATGATTTGGATGACTTCTCTTCCGATTTCTTCTCTTTTTGATCTAGTATCTTGATTTACGGTTTTGATATCGATTTCTTCTCGCCCTAATCGATCGGCTCACATGATCGGATCGATTATAACATCAGTCGGGGATATCGGTTTATATCGGATTAGCACATCCAGTTAACATATCAGTTAAGCATATCGGGTTAGCTTACGATCTCGATCCGCGTCGATCTCGTCGATCTCATCTGTTCTCTTCGATACGCAACCTCCTCTTCGATCACGGTCATTTGGTCATCGATCTGGTCTTGATCGGTCAGTGCATTACGGTCATCGATCATTTGACCGCCGATTCTTCGATCGGTTGCTTAGCTTTTCTTTTCTTGATTTTGCACCGGCTCGTGATTAACTCCGGAACTCATCGATCTCGTCGGTCTCGTCATGACCTCGTCGATCTCGATCATCTTCGTCTAATTTCGTGAGTTCCGCCTCAACTTGTTATCTCGTACCCCCTCAACTTGTTATCTGTAGATTAGCTTCAAAAAACACAAGTTGATAATGTTTTGGCATAATTCATCAAAACTAAAATATCCCAACAATGTGAAGACTGAAGACACTGATACTCAGAGAAACCTGAAGACTCAGATAAACCTGAAGACTCAGAGAAACACGAAGACTTCGATGAAGAAACACGAAGACTTCGGTATGTTGAAGATTTGAGACTGAAAGTAACACGAAGATCGGAAGACTTCGAGAAATCGAAGACCGGAAGACCTACATCGGCCGAAGTCCGCAAATTGTGCTAAACAACAATCGCATCGAAGACTCTATCAGTAAAACGATCAATTATCCGATCAAGTCACTTTGGTGTCAACCAAAATGGTGTTGGGATTATACTAGAAAGTATGCTTTTACTTTGTATAATCAAAACTGGAATTCGGACTTATTTACTGAAATGAATTGTTTATCACCGATGCTTTAAATATCATTGAATGTTACATATATTTCTTTGCATAAGCTGTTCAATAAATAGTCGTGTTACATTGTAGTTAATTTAGTGATACCGGATCACGAAGATTAAATTAATGATCCCTTGTAACTAAAAAGTACACCATTCACGACCTAGATGGAAATGAACAATCCATCGTGAAGCGTTGAAAGTAAGGCTCGGATTGGCTTGTCTTGACCAAGAGATTACACTAGTGCATGGTGATGTAATGAATAGGACCCTGGGAGGATAAATTCTTGAACCGAACATGGAAGAATTAGACCTCAGTAGTTCATTATTTCTTAATCTTCGTTCCTTAAATAGGATCACGTGTGGTTGGTAACTATTACTTTGACTTATCATGGGTAGAGAATCAACGAGATTCAATACTTTTTTATCTTGGGCAATATTATTGCGGTCACATGTGATTGCTAAGATTTAATACGGAGAATCGTGTGCAAGTATGCTTGTTCGATTTGCCCCTTGGGAGGTTCATAAGTTTTATCATACCAAATCTTGCAAGTGGAACTAGTTTCCGGTATGGATAATAATGTTGAACCGTTCCTTGACCAAGGACAAAAGATATTAATTAACGGAAAGCTATTTCAGTGGCTTGAATTAATTAATGGGCTAGATAATCTTAAACATGGGAAATAATAACAGGGAGCCATATTAAGTTGTAATATGGGTTAAGATGGATAATGCAATATTAATTATGTAGTGGGATTAATTAATAGTTATGAGCTTGAATAATATTGTGGCTCAATATTGATAATTCAAGATCCATTGGAAGGTCCAATCTTAATTCTCCTAAAGGCCCCCTAAGTAGCCCAACATATAGTCAATAAGCTGAAAAATGTGTTTAAAATAAAATAAATATTATTGCTTATTTTTCCTCATTAATTTGAAATTTATGGATAAAAAGGGGAGAAAAGATTTTCTTTGAATTTTGTTATGGAATGAAGATATGTATTCTTGGAATACAAGATTATCTCATTAAATTCAAGAAATCTCCCACTTGGTTATCCATAGGGAAATTTTGAAAATTTTGATAATTAAGGGAAAGAAAGATTTTCTTGATTTTCTTGAAAATATATTATGGAAGATATGTATTTCTTGAAATACAAGAATATCTCATAAATTCAAGAAGATCTAAATCTTGGAATCTTGCCCTATAATTTTCGAAATATACTCCATAACAAAGAGTAGGTGGGATTTTGTGGAATATTATAATTATGGGAAAAAAAGAATATAGGAGATATATTCAAGATTTCTTGGAGATCAAGAAAAGATTTTCCCCACATTATTTTTTGCCCAAAATTTTCGATCACCTATGCTCTATAAATAGGGGATGACTATTTCATTCCCAAGTACAATTCCATATCTTTAGAAAAATTAGTAAATCCACAAAGGTGGTGCAACATAATTTATTTTCCTTTTTGTTAATTGTTCAAGCGTCCTACCACCGGATAGTCGAGCAAGTATTAAGGGAATACTTGGGAAGTTCTTTTGGTGTGTCTAATAAACAAAGCAATTGCCGTCCCAAGAGGTACGTTCACGTAAACTCGTAGATTTACGCATGCATAGGATTTACGTGATTTAATTATATGCATGATTTGTTGTTGGATTATTATTTGAATTAATATAGGATTAATTCATGCTAGTAATAATTATGAGAATTAAATTTGTATTTAAATATTCATCCAGAATAGATCTGTGCAACTTATTCCCCAACAAATGGTACACCAGACCATGCGAATATTCTACAGAAGAATATCAAATGTCAATTAGACAAATCTTAAAGTGCCGATGTATTGAAGCCAATGAGATGAGAGCGGCGGTGCACAAAAAGAGGTGATAATGGGGATTCGATGACTTGCGGAGACAAACGACGCTAATCATGCCTTCGGCCACGCCGATATTAGAAGCACGTCACATCAAATCCTACAAACCTACCAAATATAGCCGGAAATTCAAATTGCTCTCCAACGACTATTTGATTTCGTGGTCTATAAAATGGGATTGCTATTCAAAGTGAAAAAGAGAGAGCGAACGACGGAAATTATCAAGAAGCTCAAAACTATAGCAGAATTTCCGCACGAAGAACACAAAATTTGAAGATTATTCTTAAGTGTTCATCCCATTGTTCTTAGCATAGAAATCTTATCCTCTAGCATTTGGCTACATAAACACTAGGATAGATTTCCAGTTGGAACCACAACAAATCTTTACCCAAACTCAAAAGTTAGGTTAAGTTTGTTTTGCAAGATTTCAGATTAGGGATTCTAGTTCTGATCTCTGGGATCGGTTGAGTGTGAACTCGATAAACATCTGTTGGGTGTTGGACTAACACATTAAACTAAGTCCAGTCGGTTAAGTTGGTTTAGTTGGTGCCCCTTGTGATAGGGAAGAGTGGACGTAGGACCGATTATGCGAACTAATTATAAAAATCTTGTGTGCATTTACTTGCTTTTTATTGCTTTACACTATTACACACAATGAGCTTAAAAGCGCATACATATTGCGAAGTTAATATCGATGCACTAAGCAACCGATCCGATCGAGTGGGATAAATTTAGTCGGCCGATTGAAAATCGACTTGAGAATCGATTTGATAAAAGCGGTTTTTCACGGGTACAAACTAAGCCCGCACTATCGGTTAAACCGATAGATATCTAATCGATCGCCCTCGGATTTCGAAAGATTGGATATCGATCTAAATCGATTCACTTGCACTCTGATCGTGTAAACCGCAATCACACCTAATCGCACGAAAAAGTTTTTTTAAGTCTATTCACCCCTCCCCTTTAGACTTCTGCCCTCACGAAACCCGTTCGGGACCTACAAGTGGTATCAAAGCAGTGGTTCTACAGACCACTGGCTTTGAGTATCATCGGTTCTTGAGGAAGAATCTTTGTGGTCACTTGAACTGATCTTGAAAAACCGTTTTCAAAACTCATTCGTTTTCAAAATCACTATCAACATGGATAATACTTCTGGTATGTATCAAGATTTGCCTAAATTTTCCATTGATGAGTATGCAGATTGGACAATATATATGTGCAACCATATGGGGTCAATAAGCGGCAGAATGATGGAAGTCATTGAACGAGGACCCATCATCATCTTGTTGGGGAATGAGTTGCACAGATCTATTCGGGGTGAATATTTAAATACAAATTTAATTCTTTAATTATTACTAGCATGAATTAATCCTATATTAATTCAAATAATAATTGCAACAACATATCATGCATATAAAAGCCACGTAAAACCTACGCATGCGGAATCTACGGGTTTACGTGAACGTACCTCTCGGGATGGCAGTGACTTCGGTCGGACGAACTAACCAAAAGGACTTCCCAAGTATTCCTTTAGCCCTTGCTCAACTATCCGGTGGAAGGACACTTGTCGAACAATTAACAAAAGGAAAAAAAAAACTTTGTTGCACCACTTTTGTGGATTTACTAATTTTTCCAGCACATGGAATTGTACTTGGGAATGAAACAATCATCCCCTATTTATAGGAGGGAGGTGGTCGAATTTTTCAGTAGAAAATCAATGTGGGAAAAGACTTTTCTTGATCACCAAGAAATCTTGAATATATCTCCTATATTTTTTTTTCCATAATTAAAATATTCCACAAAAATCCCACCTCCTCTATAATATGGTATTTTCGAAAATTTAGTGTTCAAGAATCCAAGATTTAGATCTTCTTGAATTTATGAGATATTCTTGTATTTCAAGAATTACATATCTTCCATAATATCTTTTCAAGAAAATCAAGAAAATCTTTCTTGCCCACTATATTTTCAAATATTTCGAAATTCTATTATGAAATAACCAAGTGGGAGATTTCTTGAATTTAATGAGATAATCTTGTATTCCAAAAATACATATCTTCATTCCATAACAAAATTCAAAGAAAATCTTTCTCCCTCTTTTATCCATAAATTTCGAAAATATAGAGGAAAAATAAGCAACAATATTTATTTTATTTTAATCACCTTTTCAGTTAATGGACTATATGTTGGGATACTCAGGGGGCCTTTAGGAGAATTAAGATTGTACCTTCTAATGGATCTTGAATATCTAATATTGAGCCACAATATAATTCAAGCCCATAAATATTAATTAATCCCACTACATAATTAATATTGCACTATCCATCTTAACCCATATTACGATCAATATGGCTCCGGTCATTATTTTTCCGTGTTTAAGATTATCTAGCCCATTAATTAATTCAAGCCCCTTTGAAATAGCTTTCGTTAATTAATATCTTTTGTTCTTGTTCAAGGAGCGGTTCAACATTATTATCCATACCAGAAACTAATTCCACTTGCAAGATTTGGTATGATAAAGCTTATGAACCTCCCAAGGGGCAAATCAAACAAAGCGTATTTGCAATACGCGATTCTTCGTATTAAATCTTAGCAATCACATGTGACCAATAATATTGCCCAAGATAAAAAGTATTGAACCTCTCTCTGATTCGCTACCCATGATAAGTCAAAGCAATAGTTACCAATCCCACGTGATCCTATTTAAGGGATGAAGGTTAAGAAATAACGAACCAATCGAGGTCTAATTCTTCCTTGTTTGTTGATTCAAGAATTTATCCTCCTGAGGGTCCTATTCAGTGATCGGTTATGCACTAGTGTAATCTCTTGGTCAAGACAAACCAATTTGAGCCTTACACCTCAACCTTTCGTGATGGGTTGTTCATTTCCATCTAGGTCGTGAATGGCGTACTTTTAGTTACAAGGGACTGTTAATATAATCTTCTGTGATCTGGTATCACTAAATTAACTACAATGTAACACGTACGAATTATTGGACAGTTATGCAGTAAATATATGTAACATTCAATCATATTTAAAGCATCAGTGATAAATAATTTATTTCAGTAAATAAGTCTGGAAATTCAGTTTCGATTATACAAAGTAAAAAGCATACTTTTTCAAGATAATCCCAACAATCTCCCACTTATACTCAAAGTCGCTTTTAAGTATATAGTACAACATGTCTCGATAGTCCGTGACATCTAATGTCACCTACACAAACCTAATAATTTCTCCCACTTATACTCAAAGCCAGATTAGCAAAGGTCTTGACACCCATTCCACTCACATGTCTCGAATGTATTGAGAGGCGCACTTTTGTGAATGGATGCGCGCTAAAGGGTCGTCTCGGGACGCTATCTTTGCCACATCTATATCTCCCTCTTAACGATTTCTCGTATAAGATGTCTTTCCTTTAATGTGTTTGTTTGACTCGTGGACTCTTGGTTCTCTTGAATTTTGCAAGCCGCCCCAGCGGATATTGCTAGACAAATTTAGAACACCATCCAAGTCCACTAAGAAGATCTAGAGCCAAATAGGTTCTTTCAACGCTTCTGAAAGCGACTACTTACCCGACTTCCATGGTTGAGTCGTTGATGCATTTACGCTTCACACTCGTCCATTTGATGGCTACACTTCCCAAATGGAAACACACTAACCGAGGCGGATAATTTCTAGAATCTATATCGATTGGAAAACCGAGTCAAAAGTGTAGCCGATAAGGGATTGGAGTATCGATCGATAAATCAACATTCTATCCCGAAGTTCTTTTCGGACACTTGAGAATGTTTTTAAGCGTCATTCAATGCGCTTTCCCTAGGTTACTTTGATATCTTGCTACCATGCCTACTGGCAAAGCGGATATCGGTCTCGCATACACGATGAATGCATACATAAGGTTCCGAAGCGGTAGAAGCACAAGGAATACCTTTCATGTCATCTATCTCCTTTTCGTCTTAGGGAACATTTTCTTGGATAGATGGATTCCAAGTCCGAAGGTACGAATCCTTTCTTGGAATCTTGCATCTTTGAATCGTTTCAAAAACCGGTGTCTATGTATGAAACTTGCGATAACCCGATCATCCTTTTACGGCGATCTCGATTTATCTTGATCCCAAGGATATGTCCGGCTTTCCTAAGTCTTTCATATCAATTTGTTTTGAAACCATGCCCTTACGTCGATCACACTTTCACATCATTTCGATGATCACAATGTCATCTACGATATAGTACTAAGAATACCAATGCGATTCCGACACGCTTATATATACACAACTTTCAAACTCGTTTTGATCAAACCCATAAGACTTTATAACATGATCAAAACATTGGTTCCAAGCTCTGGATGCTGTTTGAGTCAAGTAAATGGACTTCTTGAGCTTACAAACAAGATGTTCTTGGCTTTGTTTCAATGAAACCTTGGGGTTGTTGCATATAGATCTCTTCATCAAGACTTCCGTTATTAAAAAGCTGTCTTGACATCCATTTCTGATTTCAAAGTCAAAATGCAGCAATCGATAAGAGAATACGGATGGACTTAAGCATGGCTACTGGAAAAAAGTTTCCTCATAATCGATCCCTTCTTTACGAGTATAACCTTTCGCCACTAGTCTTGCTTTAAAGGTTTCAACCTTCCCGTCCGGTCCTCTTTTCCTCTTTATACCCACTTGCATCCAATGAATTTGACCCCCATTAAATTGGTTCGACTAGCTCCTACACTTTATTATGAAACATAGAACCCATTTCGCTTTTCATTGTTGTTTGTCAAGAACTCAAGATCCTTATCTTGGAATGCCTCGTCATATGTCCATGGGTCCGATTCGTCTTGTCAGAGAATCAAGTCCGAGGACTCTCCTATTCCCATGAATCTCTCGGGAACGTCTAACAACCCTCCCACTCTGACGAGGTTCGGTTGTGAAAACGTATCGTTTGGTATATCATCTAAGATGAGCAAGTAATTTGAGGTTTGCCCTCTAAAGCTCATTTAAGGTAATCTCACTTACGGGTTTCTTTGGTTCATATAGTCTTCTTCCAAAAATCTAAAGTGGGTGCTCATGACCACCTTTTGATCTTGGGACTATAGAATATACACCCTTTTTGTTCCCTCGGGGTATCCTACAAACAACCTTAATTATGATCGAGGATCGATTTACGGCTTCCTTGTCCAACACGTAAGCCGGACACCCCCAAATTCTCATGTGTATCATACTAGGCTTGCGCCCGGTCCACAATTCTTTGGGAGTTTCGGGAATCGATTTGGATAGCACCAAGTTCAGAATGTAAGCTGATGTTTCCAAGGCATAACCCCAGAACGACTCGGGAAGATCCGCATAACTCATCATTGATCTAACCATTTCCAAAAGAATTCAGTTTCTTCGCTCTGCAACCCCGTTTTGTTGAGGGGTTCCGGTCTTGATGTTGGGATACAATCCCTTCATCAGATAAGTAGTTCAAAACTCATTGCTGAGGTATTCGCCTCCACGATCAGATCGTAGAGACTTGATACATTTTTCCTTATGATTCTCTGTTTGAGCCTTAAATTCTTAGAATTTCTCAAAGGGCTCAGATTCATTCTTCATAAGGAAAATGGACCTTGAGTAATCATCAATAAAATTACTCATAACCTCCTCTTGCTTTGGTTGACATTGGACTACATACATCTATGTGAACGATCTCTAACACTTCCTTAGCCCTATCCCCCTTGGCTCCAAATGCCCTCTTGGTCATATCACCCTCCAAACATGATTCGCAGGTTGAAATCGGTTCAACTTGGAGAAGCCCTAGTGAACCGTCTCTTACCAACCTTTGGATCCTCTTTGGATTTATATGACCCAATCTTAGATGCTAAAGAAGTATCTCGTTCACGTCTGATGAACGTTTTCTTTTCTCGGAAACAGTTGATGTGTTATAGGATACATTTCGTGAGTGGTGTGCACAGTTAATTGCATAGAGATCATTCAACAACGTTCCATGATAGATAAATTTATCAACAAGAAAAATGGTAACAACTTTATTAAAAAGTAACCGAATATCCATCATAAAAGTTTAGAAACTGAAAACGAATTCTTTCTAAAAATTCGGAACGTAAAGAATATCTCAAAAATTAAAAACACGTCTTCAAAAAGACGGTGCACTTCTCCCATCGCTTCACCGCCACTCAGAAGCATCGCCCAGTGTGATGAGGACCTCACTCCCACTAAGTTGTCGGGTCCGCTTGAACCCCTGTAATGTGAAACAAATATGATTAGTGGATCCCGTATCCACCACCCACAAAATGGGAGGCATACGCCGCTAAACAAGTTTCAAACAACTAGTGCGTGAGAATTACCTTTCTTTCCATCCTTTTGGGTCCGAGAGCAGTGACCTCCAATGTCCTTTCTCACCGCAGGTTGAAGCACTTCCCCTTATTTGGCTTGTTCCTCCACCACCCTTATTCACCTTATCTTTGCCATTGGCAACACTTGAGTTCACTTGCTTGTGGCCTTTTGTTCTTTTCTTGTTCTTACCACCCCTTGGTCTAGAAAGAAGAAGAAGGTCCGTTTGCCACCAAGGCTTGGCTTTTTCGCTTCAAAGTATCGCCTCGGCCGAGACTAAAGCTTGCAATAGATCAAGCATCGAGAACTTCTAATTATTCATCTGATAGTTCAACCTAAATTATTCAAACCTTTTCGGCAGAGAATGGAGCACAAAATCGATTTGGGTCTCGATATCATATTCAGCGCCAAGTACCTCAAGTTTATTAAGGTGAGCCATCATCTGGAGAATGTGCTCCCTTACGGGCGTTCCCTCCACCATTTTCATAGAGAGCAAGTCCCTCATGGTGATCCGACGAGCCATACGCGGTTCGATGTTGAAACATCGCTTTAAGACTAGTCATGATTTCCTTGGCCGGTCTCAACGTTCTGGTGTTGGTGTTGCAACACATCTGACATAGAAGCCAAGATGGTACACTTTGCCATTTCGTTAGACCGCTCCCAGTCAGCATACTCTTTCTTAACCATTTTAGTGGACTCATCTAATGGTTTATCCGATTTAGGTGTGGTTAGAACCCAGTTATGGCTTTGTGCAGTGAGAACAATAGTGAGTTTTCGATTCCAATCAACAAAATTTTCTCCAGTGAGTAAATTGTCTTTCAGTATATTGAACAGTGGATTTAAAGGTTGCGACATGATGAACTGAAATAAATAATAATATGCATAAGCACAAATATATCACAAGGTTTGATCACATGCATCATATTAAAATCTCAAAAAAATATGAACATGCATCAGCCAACATCTCAAAACAGTTTAAATAAGTCACGTTGGGTGGGTCATTATTTAAACACATTCAAACGAGTTACAAACAAGAACGATTACAAACCTTTAATATCCAGATTAATAGTTGACTCCCACTTGACCAATATAAAATTGACGGGGACTTTGAGAGAATATATGCATATCAATTTTATACCTAAGTAATAACCATGATTAAATACAGGATTATTATTTCTCTTTGATCGAGCCTCGTTGGGAGGGTCATCGTCGCCACTAGTAATAACCCACAATCATCCGTTTGGAATTCATTCATGTGTAACCTTTCTTTTGACCGTCCCGGTGGGGGAATTTCTCCAAAAGAATTCACAAATAAATAAATCATGGAGGTCGAAAATTAATTCAATTTTATTATCAGGAATAAAATTGTCAATTAATTATTTAAACATACTTAGTAATTTTGAAGGTGAGATTTTTCCATTTGGCAACCCTCATGCAAACACATTTAAACAAATTAAATAAAGCATAAGATAACGCAAATAAATCAAGCATGAGAAAAATAAACATATTGGGCACAAATTATCAATTGTCATGGTTTGATTTTTCTTGGCTTGATCTTGAAGAAACATGTCTCGAATTTCTCCCACTCGCTGCGTCTCAAGAAAAAAATACTTCGTCTCAAACGCCCACGCCAAAAAAATGGATGGGATGCAGATCCGGCGGCCACTAACTTTAGGCGACAGCGGCCTCCGGCACCCGGCGAGCTAAGCGCGCCGCCGGTCACCTCGGCGCAGCGCCTCGGCAAAAGCGTCGGCGAGATCTCGGCGTCACAAGACATCGGCCAAGAGCGGCGCCTATCGCCGCCCCTCACGGCGACCTGGCGGCGCGTATCTATCTGGCGTGCGCCCGTCAGCGCTTCGCGTTGCATCCGCCCGTGCCCGTCTGCGTGCGAATCTGGCGGAGTTTAGCGCCGTCTTCGCGTCGCAGCCTAATTCCCAGCAGCGCTCGGCCGCCTTTGGCTCTACAACCATGCGTGTGCCAAACCCTTACGCTTTGGTTACGGATTTAAATCCTTTAATTCTTCGTCTCTTCGTTTTCGATCGGTTACAATTTATTTACAAAAATAAATAAACCTAGATCTAGACTAGTCTATTACATTGATCAAATCAAACAAATCCTAGTCTACTCGTGGATTTTCTCGCGTAAAAAAATAAATCCGAGCGAATCGAATCAAAAAACACGGTTTATATGCATGCATAAATAAACACATTAAAATCCATGACAATTGGATACAAAAGCAGATCTAATGATTCTACTATCGATTTCAATTTTAATGTCCTTGAATTAAATTACAATTTAAAAATTGAGCAGAAATCGTGGGCTCGATGCGATTTTGGGAATGAGTTCCGAGATCTATTACGGGGTGAATATTTAAATACAAATTTAATTCTTTAATTATTACTAGCATGAATTAATCCTTTATGAATTCAAATAATAATTGCAACAACATATCATGCATATAAAAGCCACGTAAAACCCACGATTTGAATCTCGGGTTTACGTTAAGCTATACCTCGGGATGGCAAATTGACTTTGGTCGGATGGACTAACCAAAAGGACTTCCCAAGTATTCCCTTAGCCCTTGCTCAACTATCCGGTGGAAGGACACTTGTCGAACAATTAACAAAAGGAAAAAATAAACTTTGTTGCACCACTTTTGTGGATTTGCTAATTTTTCCAGCACATGGAATTGTACTTGGGAATGAAACAATCATCCCCTATTTATAGGAGGGAGGTGGTCGAATTTTTCAGTAGAAAATCAATGTGGGAAAAGACTTTTCTTGATCACCAAGAAATCTTGAATATATCTCCTATATTCTTTTTCCCATAATTAAAATATTCCACAAAAATCCCACCTCCTCTATAATATGGTATTTTCGAAAATTTAGTGTTCAAGAATCCAAGATTTGGATCTTCTTGAATTTATGGGATATTCTTGTATTTCAAGAATTACATATCTTCCATAATATCTTTTCAAGAAAATCAAGAAAATCTTTCTTGCCCACTATATTTTCAAATATTTCGAAATTCTATTATGAAATAACCAAGTGGGAGATTTCTTGAATTTAATGAGATAATCTTGTATTCCAAGAATACATATATTCATTCCATAACAAAATTCAAAGAAAATCTTTCTCCCTCTTTTATCCATAAATTTCAAAAATATAGAGGAAAAATAAGCAACAATATTTATTTTATTTTAATCACCTTTTCAGTTAATGGACTATATGTTGGGCTACTCAGGGGGCCTTTAGGAGAATTAAGATTGGACCTTCTAATGGATCTTGAATATCTAATATTGAGCCACAATATAATTCAAGCCCATAAATATTAATTAATCCCACTACATAATTAATATCAGACTATCCATCTTAACCCATATTACGGTCAATATGGCTCAGGATAATTATTTTTCCGTGTTTAAGATTATCTAGCCCATTAATTAATTCAAGCCATCAAATAGCTTTAGTTAATTAATATCTTTTGTCCTTGGTCAAGGAGCGGTTCAACATTATTATCCATACCGGAAACTAATTCCACTTGCAAGATTTGGTATGATAAAGCTTATGAACCTCCCAAGGGGCAAATCAAACAATGATTTTTACGAAGATTAAATCTTGGAAGAATCACATGTGACCAATAATATTGCCCAAGATAAAAGTATTGAATCTCTCTCGATTCGCTACCCATGATAAGTCAAAGCAATAGTTACCAATCCCACGTGATCTGTTTAAGGGACGAAAGGTTAAGAAATAACGAACCACCGAGGTCTAATTCTTCCTGAGGTCCTATTTTTTCATATCATACCTTTAGTGTAATCTCTTGGTCAAGACAAATCAATCGAGCCTTACACCTCAACCTTTCGTGATGGGTTATTCATTTCCATCTAGGTTGAATGACGTAGTTTTAGTTACAAGGATTGTTAATTTAATCTTCTCGTGATCGGTATCACTAAATTAACTACAATGTAATTAAATTATTGAAGCAGTTATGCAAAGAAATATATGTAACATTCAATCATATTTAAAGCAATGATAAACAATTTATTTCATAAATAAGTCTGGAAATTGATTTCGATTATACAAAGTAAAAAATACTTTTCAAGATAATCCCAACACATCTATCATGACAACTCAAATTGTTGAGGTGATTTTTGCAGTTGGAAGCCTTGTGCGAAAGAGTCCTTACGATGGATGGATGCGTAAGAAAGAAAAGTTGTATACACTTTGGATACAATAGCCGGGCATATAATCATGAAGACCATGGATAAGATCACCAAAGAAAAGATAAAGTATCTCAAGGCATCTAAACAGATGTGGTATACGCTCGCGAGATGTGTGAAGGAAATGATCGATTAAAGACAACAGAGTTGCAAGTTCGAATCGGTGAAGTTCGAGAAGCTTAAGATATTGCTAAATGAAACCATCAATGAGCTCGATGGGAGAATCACCATGTCAGTAAACAAGCTACGGGGAACTTGGACGAGAGATGTCGGATAAAGACATCAATTAAAAGATCTTGAGATCTCTTACCAAGAAGTGGGATATGAAAGTCACGCAGAATCAAAGATTGTCAAGATATTGCAAGATGAAGCCAAAACTGTTCCTAAGTCTTAAAGCCCATGAGTTTGATCTCGATCGAAAGAGGGCAAGAATTTAAGACTTTTCTTGAAGCCACACCTCCACATCAAAATCGGGATTGCATTCAAAGCAACGGCCAGCAGATCAAAGAAAATCGAACTCGTTGGAAACATAATAAGCCAAGTTGAACAGACGCTTTACTTACCGTGAAACTTGAAAGATCTAACATTCAACTGGTAAGTATCGCAGATTCTACAGGATTATCGAAGGCAGAGGAAGAAAAGAGGCCAAATTTATTGGATCTCCAGAAAGGACCCGGATCGATGACCGAAGGATCACAGAGAAGATAAGAAAAGAGATGATCGGTCGATGAGAGAAGAGACAATTTCGAGAGAAGAAGTTCGATTATAATCGAGAAAGGAAATCAAATGACAGAAAGTGACTCGCGAAGAAGTTCGTGGATCGTGGAACATGTTTCAATGGAGAAACTAGGTCATTACAATTGCCCGCACGACTCCAAAAGAAAGAGAAGAGAAGCGGAACAAAAGAGAGCAACGCTTATAGAGATTTAAAAGCCATGGTTGTCGACATATCGTGAATTGATGATTCCTTCGCTTTTTCGAGGATTCGGGTACTCATCAAGAGGACTTAACCGATAAGCAACGCTTAAAAACCATGAAGATCCGATATTCTCTTAGGATGATGAAATTTATCGATGGCTAAGGAGGAAGACCAATGAAGTAACCTCCAAACCTTCTCGCTTCTTACAATTTCCACACACCCCTATAATTAGCACACTCTTTGGAGAGATTGACTTTGACTTTACTCTCGAGCAAGCAACCGCCGATGATCTCTCTAACGCAAAGAGACACTTATACAATAGTGGAAGCTGAAAACGATAAGCTAAGGATAAAAAATATCGACTTGTTAAAGAGAACTATTTGTCGATTTAAATCGCGAAAGGTAAAACCGAAAGTTCGAAGGTTAAATCTTCGATCTTTCTTAATCAACAAAGCAATAAGTCGATGATTTCAAAATTCTACAAGCTAAGTTTGATGTGTTGGGGAATGAGTTGCAGAGATCTATTCGGGGTGAATATTTAAATACAAATTTAATTCTTTAATTATTACTAGCATGAATTAATCCTATATTAATTCAAATAATAATTACAACAACATATCATGCATATAAAAAGCCACGTAAAACCTAACGACGGAATCTACGGGTTTACGTGAACGTGCCTCTCCGGGATGGCAATGACTTCGGTCCGGACGGACTAACCAAAAGGACTTCCCAAGTATTCCCTTAGCCCTTGCTCCACTATCCGGTGGAAGGACACTTGTCGAACAATTAACAAAAGGAAAAAATAAACTTTGTTGCACCACCTTTGTGGAATTGCTAATTTTTCGGACATGGAATTGTACTTGGGAATGAACTAATCATCCCTTATTTATAGGAGAGGGTGGTCGAAATTTTTCAAAATGAAAATCAATGTGGGAAAAGACTTTTCTTGGTCACCAAGAAATCTTGAATATATCTCCTATATTTTTTTTCCCATAATTAAAATATTCCACAAAAATCTCACCTCCTCTAATTATGGATATTTTCGAAAATTTTAGAGTCAAGATTCCAAGATTTGGATCTTCTTGAATTTATGAGATATTCTTGTATTTCAAGAAATACATATCTTCCATAATATCTTTTCAAGAAAATCAAGAAAATCTTTCTTGCCTAATTATATTTCCAAAATTTCGAAATTTATTATGAAAATAACAAGTGGGAGATTTCTTGAATTTAATGAGATAATCTTGTATTCCAAGAATACATATCTTCATTCCATAACAAAATTCAAAGAAAATCTTTCTCCTCTTTTATCCATAAATTTAAAAAAAAAAAATAGAGGAAAAATAAGCAACAATATTTATTTTATTTTAATCACCTTTTTCAGTTATTGGACTATTTGTTGGGCTACTCAGGGGGCCTTTAGGAGAATTGAGATTGGACATTCTAATGGATCTTGAATATCTAATATTGAGCCACAATATAATTCAAGCCCATAAATATTAATTAATCCCACTACATAATTAATATCAGATTATCCATCTTAACCCATATTACAGTCAATATGGCTCCCGGTCATTATTTCCCGTGTTTAAGATTATCTAGCCCATTAATTAATTCAAGCCATTGAAATAGCTTTCCGTTAATTAATATCTTTTGTCCTTGGTCGAGGAACGGTTCAACATTATTATCCATACCGGAAACTAATTCCACTTGCAAGATTTGGTATGATAAAGCTTATGAACCTCCCAAGGGGGCAAATCAAACAAGCGTACTTGCACACGATTCTTCGTATTAAATCTTAGCAATCACATGTGACCAATAATATTGCCCAAGATAAAAAGTATTGAATCTCTCTCTGATTCGCTACCCATGATAAGTCAAAGCAATAGTTACCAATCCCACGTGATTCTATTTAAGGGACGAAGGTTAAGAAATAACGAACCACTGAGGTCTAATTCTTCCTTGTTCAGTTCTGAAGAATTTATCCTCCTCAGAGGTCCTATTCAAGATCAGTCATGCACTAGTGTAATCTCTTGGTCAAGACAAACCAATCTCGAGCCTTACACCTCAACCTTTTCGTGATGGGTTGTTCATTTCCATCTAGGTCGTGAATGGCGTACTTTTTAGTTACAAAGGATTGTTAATTTAATCTTTCGTGATCGGTATCACTAAATTAACTACAATGTAACATGTACCTAATTATTGAGCAGCTTATGCAAAGAAATATATGTAACATTCAATCATATTTAAAGCATCAGTGATAAATAATTTATTTCAGTAAATAAGTCTGAAAATTCAGTTTCGATTATACAAAGTAAAAAGCATACTTTTCAGTATAAACCCAACATGATGAACTCTTCCGACTACATGAGAGTCTGAAATCTACCGAGGATAGTTTACGCAAGAAAATAGAGGTTTTCATGAAATCTTCAAAAACCGTTCAGGATATGAACACCTATTTTCGAACGCCAACTAACAAGAAGGGAATTGGGTATGAAAACCATTCTACATCCTCAAAAGCCCCGTCTGGTTCACTTTAAAAAGGTGAAATTAAACGAGTCTCTAATAAAGATACACAAAAAGTAAAATATGTATCTGATAAGGGAAAGAGACCTGCTGAACAAGTAAGGCAAGTGCCTAATCAGAAAGGGAACAGAAATGGACCCCAACTGATTAAGCATCAGCCGAGGAATCAACAGAAGAACCCAGTTCTTCTGAAGAGACCTCAACCTGATCAGCAGATTAGGTATCAGAAGAGACAACCCGTCAAAAGGAAATCTAATCTGAAACCTAATTAGGGCCAGCTGCCTAACAAGCAAGCTAAAGGTAAATTGCCAAGACCATTTATGCCAAAAAGATATGAATCTTTTAATGGTAGCAGTCGTACCTACCCTTACAACCAGAGACCTAGGGCTACTGCACTTGAGCCCCACTGGGTTAAAAGAAGACAAACTGTAAAGAAAAAACCCAAGTCTTATGATTCACTCAAGGCTCGCACGAACAATCATACCAATCAGAATGCATATAAAGAGACGTATGATTATGTTGATGTTTATGGGAGACAAATCAGGCCTTCTGATCTATCTGATTACAATAGAAGTGCCCTGTTTGTATGGATCCCTAAAACCACCACTAACCCCTCAGGACCCAATCCTAAAGGGGTACCTAAAACCTGATTCGATTGCAGGTTCGCGTGGGTTTGGCCAACAAAGGAGGTGTACAAGCAACTATCTGGTACATCGATAGTGGATGCTCAAGGCACATGACTGGAAGCAAACATCTCCTTAGCTCTTACAAAGAACAAGAAGGCCCACGTGTACTCTTTGGTGATGATAACTTTGGTTTTACCAGAGGATTCAGAACCTTAGAGAATGATGATGTACAAGTTACTGGAGTCTCGTATGTCGAAGGTTTAAAGCATAACCTGTTATCAGTTTCACAATTCTGCGACAACGGATTCAGTGTTGAGTTCTCGAGTGATTAGTGTACTATAAGGAATCGAGCTACTCAACAGATCTTGTTAACTGGTTCAAGGAAAGGAACAATCTACACTGCAGATTGGAACAGTTGCCCAAGAAATGCATGCCTGATTGTTAAGAGTTCCAAAAGTAGCAGTTGGCTCTGGCACAAAAGAATGAGTCATCTGAACTTTAAAACTATTAACAAGATAGCTAGGATGTCTTTGGTTGAGGGACTTCGAATGAGGTATTCTCAAGGATCGGACATGTGCCGCATGTCGGAAGGAAAATAAGTTAAAGCCTCATTCAAGGGAATACGGACCAAAGATCGATGAGAGTATATTGAACCGCTTCATATGGATTTATTTGGACCGGGTTACCGGTCGGTCTCGTGACGACTATAAATATACTACGGTAATCGTGGATGATTATTCCAAGTTTACCTGGGTTGTATTCTTATATAAGAAGAATGAGACAACAACAAAGATACGAAATTTGCTTTCAAGAAACTACAAAAGCGAAAAGGGTGTCAATTATAGTGAAAATCGGATCGGATAAAGGTACAAAATTTTTGAACTCTTTTATTCTTGATTTTTTGCACTAAGTTTGGTATACAACATGAGACGTCACCGCAAGAATGCCCAATGAGAATGGAGTAGCGAGCGGAGAAACAGAACACTCAAGGAAGTCGCCAAGACTATGTTAATTTGAACATGCAACACCAAGCCGTTTTTTGGGCGAAGCCATCAATCTTGCATGCCACACTCGTAAGCAGATGTTCTCGACTAAGGCTCACTACAAAACACCATATTAAGCGTGGAAGGGCAGAAAACCTCGTGTTTCTTACTTCCATATTTTTGGGTGCAAGTGTTTCATACACAACAATGGGAAAAGTCAGTTGAAGACTTTTGAGGCCAAGTCAGATGAGGGTATATTCTTAGGATATTCCTCATCCAGCAAGGCTTTCAGGGTTGACAACAGGCGAACCCTAGTTGTGGAAGAAACACCTCATGTGGTCTTTGATGAGACATCTTCTGAACAAGAGAAAGCTGCCTCAGAACAAGTAGTACCAGATCAATCGGTACCTGAAACGCAGAAAATGGATCAGTTAAGTATCAAGGAGAAAGAATCTGAACACGTAATAGTGTATATCCCAGAACTTAATCTTTGGCGATTAACCAGTCAATCGGACTTAAGGTACGACTCTTTGTCGATGAAGAAGCCGTTGATGCACCGAGAGGCGATATCAAGCCCGAACCATATGGTTCAGGGGGAACACCCGAAGTTCCTACAGACAGACATCAGCACATGATGAGTCCAACATCAGCTGAGACATGTTCATATCAAATGGATCATAATTCCGCACCACGCCCAATCACTAGTAATGAACTACTATCAGAAGAGGATGATGTTCTCCAAACAGATGCAAATCAGAAAAAAAGGACCTGGATAACCAGTCATCCAACTGATCTGATCATCGGAGACCCATCTGATAGAGTCAAAACTAGACATCAGATTAGTGAAAGTGCCATGTATTGTTGTTATCTGTCTTTGAAGGAACCAACTAAAGTAGAGGAAGCTCTACAAGACGCAAGCTGGATTCTAGCCATGCAAGAAGAACTGGAACAGTTTGAGAGGAATCAAGTTTGGAAACTGGTGGACAGACCAACTCATCAAGATGTGATTGGCACAAAGTGGGTATTCAAGAACAAGATAGATGAGAATAATGTCATAACCAGAAATAAGACAAGACTTGTTGCCAAGGGGTATTCACAATCAGAAGGAATTGATTATGATGAGACCTTTGCACCGAGTTGCTACTTTAGAAGCCATTCGATTTATTTTCGCATATCTTCGCCCACAGAGGGTTCATTGTGTATCAGATAGATGTGAAGAGTGCATTCTTAAATGGGGTACTAGCTGAGGAAGTTTATGTTGAACAACCTCCAGGCTTTGAAAAGGGCGACCAAGTGTACCGTTTAAGAAAAGCTCTTTATGGTTCAAAACAAGCTCCTCGAGCTTGGTATGATACACTCTCTCGGTTCTTGATAGACAGCGGGTTCACTAAAGGAATAGTGGACAGAACCTTATTCAGAATAGAAGATGGAGAAGATATTCTGATGGTTCAGATTTATGTGGACGACATCATCTTCGGATCTCCCAACAAGAGGCTATGTGAAAAGTTCAGCAAGTTAATGCAAGGGAAGTTCGAGATGTCCATGATGGGTCAGATGAATTACTTTTGGTTTTCTGGTCAAGCCGAGTCTGAAGGGATCGCCAAAAAAGAAGTACACAAGGAATTTGTTGGCTAAGTTTGGAATTCAGAATAGTAAGGAAGCCAAAATTCCTATGATGACTGGATTCAAGATGGATCCAGATGAGGATGGTCGAAAACTAATCCAGAAAGAATATAGGGCTCTCATTGGATCTTTACTATACCCGACTGCCAGCAGACCAGATATCACTTTTGCAGTAGGTGTATGTGCCAGATTTCAGGCAAATCCAATGAAAAGCCACCTGGAAGTAGCTAAGCGGATTCTTAAGTATCTGAAGGGGATAGTAAACCTTGGTTTATTTTACCCATCAGATGATAATCTAGAGCTTAGTGGGTATTCGATTACATTTACGAAGGTTGCGTAATCGATGAAGTCAACCTCGTGTACATGTCGGTTTTTAGGCAAAGAACCCGATCTCTTGGTTTTGAAGAAAGCGGACATCGATTCGACATCTACTCTTGAAGCGAGAATATTTCCCAACCGCCTCGCTAAGTCGGCCGGTGAGGGATTACAACATTGTAGCTAAGAATGTACCTATATTATGTGACGATACTTGATCTTATTGCAATCACTCAAGAATCTGTTCTACATACAAGATGCAAGCATGTGGATGTCAGACACCATTTTATAAGAGATCATGTTGAAAATAAGAATATCAGAATGGAAAAGATCCATACTGATAAGCAGAAAGCTGATATTTTAACTAAGCCACTAAATTTGAGATCGATTCGAGAGAATTATGCAATGAGCTAGGGCTTCTGGATCTTGGAGAAAGTGCACCAGAAATATTTGGTGGACTGGTATCCAGAACCAGTTGGTTAAGAGACTAACCAGGTTAAGAGGACTCAGTTGAGTTAGGAATCTCAACTGATCAGAAGATCAGACAAGAAGCCGATCAGAAAATCAGACAAGGAACTGATCAGTTTAAGGTATATCAGATTAAGGGGGAACTGATCAGATTGGAAGGTTATACTTTATAAGTCGATTAAGCTACGGTCAACAAGCAAGTTGTATAAGTTTAAGGCTACAAATCGCACAAGTAAGTAGAGGCAACACAACAATGAAATAATAGAACTTTTCATTGATAAGGACCCAGAGGTCAGATTTACATTACAAGTTACAAGTACAAGAGGACCCGGAGGTCAGTACATAAACCATAAACCCTAAGCCTAACCCTAGGAAGGGGGGAGAGAGGCTTTAAAGATTTTAGAGCCTGATGCTCTCATTCTCCCCCGATCCTAAAAGGGGCGTGAGAGGCCTTAAGATAATCCTGAGCCACCCTCAGAGCTTCGGAGTGAGGAGCGAGAGAGGCCTTGAAGGATTTCTATGCCAGGAGCCCCTAGACCTGAAATCAATGGGATTTCCAGCTGTTAAATGGGACACAAGTGCCAAAGGTTTGGTCAAAAGACCATAAGGCCACTAGTGTCGCATGCAAATATTGAGTTTGATATACGAAGATCAGCTATTGTCTAATACAGACCGTATACCAAACCCATGTTTTGTATCAGACTTAGTCTGTTGATGCTAATTTCGTCATCTCGATAGGCACACAAGGTGCATACGGTTAGGAGAAGTGCATTCTCATTTGCTATAGCAGATCCGCCGCCTAGGTGGTAGAGATGCTTTGCAATAATTGTATGTGTAATCATCAATGACGACGAAAGCAGTGTGAAGGAACACACAGGGTTGATTTGAGAAGCTGAAATCATTGGAGAAGGGTTAAAGGCTTTTGCCGAAAGTTTCACCGGAAATAAGGGATTCATCGGAAAACATGGAGTATATGCTAATGAAGATGAATGGTTTATGTTATGTTGTTTGCCTAAAACCCCAGGCCAATTTATAGGAGAAAAACAGGGGTATAAATGCAAATTTATTTTCTCAAAGACCTTAAGAGAAATTTGCATCGACAACGCGTAAGGAACACGCGGCCGATGGTTGGATGAGTTGACGGTGTGAGTAATCACAGCGTATCTATACCATTATTACGGAATGTCAAATCGCGCCGATTTGGGAATCGAGGTGACTTTTTGACTCCCCGAAGTAAATGATTTGGCGGGAGAATAACTTAAGTGCATAGGAAACGCGGCCTGAATAGAAGAAGAAGGATGAAGAGGATGAAGAGAATCGAGATAAGAGAATCGAGATAAGTGGATCGGATAAAACGGGTGAAACAAGCGGGGAATCGATCGGATGAGTGGAATATTGTTGGGAAATGCTAAGGTATAGGCAACCATCAGTAAGGTCAACAACAATCAAGCCAACCAGATCAGATCACAGTGGTAACTGGTTGATTACAATATCAATCAGTCAGATACGTTTCTTATTTATCCCTTTCTGAACATCTTATTTAAATAAATTAGTTTTTTACTCTGCCTTCTCTTAACTTTGTGACGCATGCACTGAAAAACATTAAATGCGGACATGGGAATATGTATTTAATGCGTTTTATTGCGAATTTTCGAGTCCAAAATACGATAAGACTACTTTTCTCAACCGTGCGATTAAAACACTTTTCGGCCGACTAATCTCAGCCATTGATTTCAAAACACGGACACTTGAGTACCTTTGGAAAGTTGTGCAAAAAGGGTTTCCCTCGCATAATATAAATCCAAATCTTTCTCAGAAAACCTCTTTCCACTATTTCGTCTTCTCAGTTTCTTAAAAGATCAAATTCTCAAAATCTTCAACACATTTACTTTCCAAAATCAATTGATTCTATTTTTCGCGATTTTTCAATCCTACGAACCAATATCTGGTAATTTTTCTTTTAAGTACTGCATGATTTCAATCATAGTGGTTATTAGGTTTACAAGTCGTGCTGCTATGTTTCTGTAATTTATATCTGCATCGATCTATATGCTTATTTGCTTAATTCATGCTTAGATTGCTGGTTTGACTGAGTTAATTGGAATAGTTTACTCAAACTAATATCTGTTTGCATATCATTCAGAAATAACACATCTTGTTGCACGACAGGGTCAAGGGAAAAAGTTCTGCAATTTCACATCAATGAAGAAAGATATCATTGATGAGAAATATGTAGTATTTTCAGTCACCTCAGATCCTGAGTAGCTAGAAATTCTGGAGTGCTTGCGAGCGTGTGGTCTTGAACAATATTGCTCTAGACATCAGAACATAGTCCACACTCATGAAGCCCTAGAATTTCTGTACAATCTACAGAAGGACGAGGACATTGATGCTGATTTGATTTCTTCCGTTGGAGGATTGGAAGTACGAGTCTCGAATGATGATCTTCAGAGGATCTTCAGTCTCACTCGAGGAAGCATCAACCCAGAAACCTACACAACTGATATAGGAGAGAAGGACTTTCTTGAAGTCGAGCTGTTGAGGCCAGCAAATAAGGAGTATACAATGATTGTCAAAGCCTCCTACCTGAAGAGGAAATATCGCCTTTTCTTTGAGATTGTTCTAAAGGTGATTATGTGCTCAACCTACAGTCTTGATGTTGTCACCTCTTATAAGATCAGTGTCATGACTGCAATCATCAAGAAGGCTTCCGATATGGATTGGTTGGGTATGGTCAAGGCAAGACTGCGGAAAGACTCGGGGAAGTTCGATCTGACCCAGAGGAATGAAGTGTGCTTATCTTCCAAGTGCTACTTCATGCACAAAATCTCAATCATTCTGTCAAACAAGCTGCCAAAGAATTATGAATGGAATGAGAATGGTGCGAAGGTGTATCAAACAAAGCACAAGGCCATCTTGGGCAAGGATGAGCCTCTGCCTGGCCAGTCTGATGAGGATCCTACTCCTTATGTGCCCAAACCAAAGGGAGAAAAGAAGGGAAAAGAAAAAGCAACTACATCTTTGTACAGTCAGAAGTGTAGGGAACGGACATTCCAGAGAAGAGGTTGAAGAGAAAGGATCTGGCCAAGAAACCAGATGCTCAATCTAAAACGCGGAAGAGAGTTACTTCCTCTCAAGATCGCTCCTAGTTACATTCAAAGAAGTTCACAGAATGGAGGATCGGATTCAAAGTTGAATCGAAGTGAGGGCTTGATCGATTCCGAGCACACTGCCAGTGAAGTAAGGAACGAGCAGATGATCGAAGAAGAAGGAGAGAAAGCTGTCAGAGAAACTGAAGTGGAGCATTCTGAGGAAGAATCAACATCTGATTCTCTGCCTCTCACCAAGATCTTCCAGAAAGAAAGATCACCTACACCCACTTCCAAATCGCCATCACCCTCTCCTCAAAAATCATCACCACCACCCTCTCCCCACAAATCATTCTCACCCTCACCATCACCTTCACCCAGATCTCCCACTCCCCCAACCATTGAAACTGCTCAGAAACCGAACCCCTCAACAAGTGATAAACGAACCTGAACCTCAACAACCTACAGCCAGTGAACCACATATATCCCCACCTCACTCCCAATCTCCAGAAAAGATACCAGAACCTGGGAGATCTGACAAACTTGTGTCCATCTCTCACAATCCTTTCAACACCAGAACCGTGCTTGCTTCACCTAATTCAGAAAGCCCTATTATAAGGATCATGAAGCAACGCATAAAGGAGTATTTGATGGACCTGTGCCCTGAGTTGGATCAACACCCTGGCATCCAGCACCAGATAGAAGAGATTGTGTTCTGGAGAGATATCAGATTGAAAAGCATCAAGGAGTTTCTGATCCTCATGAAATCTCTGGGCTCAGACTTGTTTGTAAACTTGGAGATGAAGTGCTTGGAGAGTGCTGGGATTGATAGCGCTGTTGAATTGGCATCTGAGGATGACATCAGATGGTTGATTCATGGTTGATTCATGCAATCTTCTCTGGGTTTGGGATGAACCAAGAATGATAATAGATGAGAAAAGCAAGGAATCAACAACAATCCTACAACTCAATTAGATCTTAGGAGAAGATTCAAGATGGGGTAAAAAGGTGCTATCGAAGAGAAAACTCTCACCAGAATTCGATGAAGCGGTTTGAAGAAGAGCAATCAAAACTTGGCAGGTTGAGAAATCAAGATGCACAATGCCATCCTTTCGATGTGATGCAATTAGTTAATCCTCTTGCAAAGAAGGGCTGACAAACCAAAGTTACAGACATGCTCAATGAAAGATCTTGGAAAATCGTTCGAGAAGAACCAATGGATATGGGGGAAATTTTGCTTCTTCTGTAACAATCATGAAAGGATATTGAAATTTTCTTAGACACTTTTTAACTCATCGAATCAGCAATTCACTCCTCTTGTTGTTGAGGAACTCGTAGAGAGGAGATGACAAGCGGTTTGAAGAAGAGAAGTCATCAATGAAACCAAAAAAAGGGGAAGGACAAGAGAAAGTAGAAAAGAGATGGTAACTATTGCGTTGAGACACCATCAGATTCGACTTGCACGAAGAAACTCCATCTACCGATCTTGTTGGTGAACTAAAAGAGAATGTGGAGCAAATGTCATCCTTTTCGATGTGATGCAAGTCAATAAGATTGAAATCCTCTTGCAAAGAAAGGATGGATTTCATGATCCCAAGAGCCTTTTGACAAACTTTCTTTCAAGAAGATGAATCGAGGAGACGTGAAAATGCAAAACAAGATGTTCTCTCTCACTGAAGTTGAGAAAATGTCCACCAAAAGTCGATGTCTCCCGAACAAATTCAAGAGCAAAACCACATGGATAAATGGGTTGGAAGCATTTTAAGGGACTAAACATCGTGATACATCCGAAGGAAGAAAGGATATTGAGGAGATTGCTGGGAAGAGAAAGCTTTTTCCCAAGACCAAATAAAGACATCCTTCAAGCTAGATCCGCTTCGAGAATGGGATCGATCGAGCATAATGGTCCTCTGGACGTTGTACATCCCGGAGATAATTCCTATTCATCAAGACCGCATGGAAAATGATGATGAGGTTGATGACTTCTACCGACGGTGATGAAGGAAGGGAAGATCATGTCACTTACCGAAGCTCCTCCCTTCGAACAACTTCTTCCACCTTTTGCGCCCGGATAACAAGCTAGATGATATCAAATTCAAGGATGCCTTATGATGTCGACAAAGGAAATCCATAGAAAGAAGGGGACAAGCTAACAAAGGATGTACAAGATGTTTGGTAAAACTTCGAGAGGTTCAAACGAGGAAGACAACTTGGAATGATGATAACGTTTTATGTATTTCAGAATGCACACACCTACCGAATTAAATATTCTATCTCTCGATTCTAAGACAACATCTCATTATCTTCCGAAGTCGTCTTTGTTTTACATTATCTCGCATTTCAATTCATGTTATCTTTTTTTTCGAAGTGTTTTGGTTCCATCAAAAGGGAAATTATTGGGAAATTTGTATTTAGTTTTGATGGAACCAAAATAGGCAAATAGACCAAATGGATCGTTAATTGAGCGATGACTTAGAATCGATTAAGATTTCGAAATGTATAGATATGATGTAAAGATAGGTCACATAAGATTGAAGGTCAGTCAATTTTATCGGATCGGATAAGGTCGATGATCAAGACTAAAAAGGATGACAAGAAGAAGTCGATGATCGGTGAAGATCAAGCCTTGAGACTTCGGAGAAAACGAAACTTGTTGAAGACTCGAGATAAATCGAAGACTCAGAGAAACCGGAGACTCAAGAAGAAAAAAGAAAGGCAAAGACAAGTAACTCAAGATGAAAGACTTCGTAAAACCGTAAAACCGGAAGACCTACATCACCGAAGTTCGCAAATTGTGCTAAGACAATCTGCGATCGAAGACTTTATCGCTTATCCACCACACCGTGTCAAAATGGTACACTGCACCACGCGAATATTCTCGTAAGAATATCAAACAAATTCAAGAGCAAACGAGAGAGCGACACATGCAGAAAAAAAGACAATGTCTTTATTGGAGACAAACGACGCTAATCAGCCACTCCGATATTGGAAGACGCCACATCAAATCCTACAAACTAAATATAGCGGAAATTCAAACATCCAACGGCTATTTGATTTCGTGGTCTATAAAAAGAGAACAGCTAAAAATTATCAAGAAGCTCAAAACTATAAGAATTTCATACGAAGAACACAAAATTTGAAGATTAAAGTGTTCATCCCATTGTTCTTAGCATAGAAATCTTTCCTCTAGCATTTGGCTACATAAAAAGGATAGATTTCCGGTTGGAACCACAACAAATCTTTACCCAAACTCAAAAGTTAGGTTAAGTTTGTTTTGCAAGATTTCGACTAGGGATTCTAGTTCGCGGGATCGGTTGAGTGTGAACTCGATAAACATCTATTGGGTGTTGGACTAACACATTAAACTAAGTCCAGTCGGTTAAGTTGGTTTAGTTGGTGCCCCTTGTGATAGGGAAGAGTGGACGTAGGACCGATTATGCGAACCACTATAAAAATCTTGTGTGCATTTACTCAATTTCTTTATTGCTTTACACTATTACACACAATGAGCTTAAAAGCGCACACATATTACGAAGTTAATATCGATCCGCACCAAGCAATTGATCTGATCAGGTTGACAGCTTAGTCAGCCGATTGAAAATTGACTTGAGAATCTGATTTGATAAAAACTGGTTTTTCACATGGGTACAAACTAGCTTCCGTGACTATCGGTTAAACCGATATAGATATCGACCGCCGCCTCAGCGCCAGAAAGATTGAATATCGATCTAAACCGATTCACTTGCACTCTGATCGAAGTAAACCGCAATCACCCGATCTACACGAAAAAGTTTTTAAGTCTATTCACCCCTCCCCTCTAGACTTCTGCCCTCACGAAACCCATTCGGGACCTACAGACGTGCAAAAGGTAGAACTCGGAGTTCACATAATAAAGTTGTGAGTCAGACAACTTCAACAACAGTATTGGCCATGGATCGATACTCAGATTCACAACTTGACCTCGAAACAGTGGGTTGTTTCTTTGCACTCCAAGAAACAAGATTTCCACCCACGAATATGGAGTACCCATAAGTGGAACGACGCGTCTCCACACAACGCGCCCAGTCAGTATCCGAATAACTAACAATACCAGACTCAGAGCGTCGAGCAAATGATAAACCAAAGTGAATAGTGCCCTTAACATAACGTAAAATTCTCTTAACGACAGCAAAATGATCAACTGTGGGAGAATGAAGAAACTTACTTACTTGATTCACTGCATAAGATAAATCTGGACGAGTGATAGTCAAGTACTATAAGGCACCAACAAGAGATCTGTAAAGCGTCTGATCCTGGAAGGGTGCACCACTACTTACAAGTGACTCACCAAGCACCAAAGGAGTGGCAATAGGCTTAGAATCCACAAGCTTCGCCCGATCAAGAATGCCATGAGCATACTTTGTATGTCCTACAAACAAGCCATCACTAGTGTATGAAACCTCCAAACCTAGAAAGTAGTTGAGTTGGCCGAGGTCCTTAATAGCAAACTCCGAATGGGTTCGGTCAATGAGACGACGTAGCAAAGAGGTATCATTACCAATGGCAATGATATCATCCACATAAAGCAAGAGATAGACGATCGACTTGCCCTGATGTAAGTAGAAAAGGGAAGAGTCGGAGCGACTAATGCTAAAACCGAGACTAACAAGAAATGCGCTGAAGCACTGAAACCAGGCCAAGGGTGTCTGTCGAAGACCATATAATGCTTTCTTCAGACGACAGACATGACCAGGAAAGTGAGGATCAACGAAACCGGGAGGCTGCGACATAAATACCTGTTTAGTGAGGATCCCATTTAAGAAAGCATTTTTCATGTCAAGTTGGTGCAAGGGCCATTGAAATTGCACCACAAGAGCTAAGATGACTCTGACCGTAGATGCCTTAACCACATGGCTAAATGTGTGATGGAAATCCGTCCCGGGAATCTGAGTAAAACCTTGAGCTACAATTCGGGCCTTGTGACGTTCAATGGAGCCATCAGAATGAAATTTAGTACGGAAGACCCATTTCGATCCAACAATGTTCGTATTCGGAGGACAAGGCATCAAATCCCAAGTGTCATTAGCTCGGAGAGCGTCAATTTCCTCTTGCATGGTAGAAAAGTATTACTTGTTTAAAGAAAAGTATTGACTTGAAAAAGTATTACTTGTTTAAAGAAAAGTATTACTTGTTTAGATGGAAAAGTATTACATGTTTAAAAGAAAGGTAGTACTTTTTTAAAAAAAAAAACAAGTAAAAAAATATAATTTTAATGTCTTGAACAAAGTTTAGTTTAGTTTCCCCTATCAATTATGTCTTGAACAAAGTTTAGTTTCACGCATCTCTAACCAACGTGTTTTGATCAATGTTTTAGGGTTGGGTGATGGAAATGGCAAGTTATGTGAAATCCATAGACAAGAATCACCTGCTAGATATTGGTTTAGAAGGTTACTATGGGGAATCAATGCCCAAAAAAAAGCAATTCAATCCTGGCTATGAAGTTAGCACTGATTTCATCTCCAACAATCGCATTCCTCAAGTCGACTTTGCCACCATTCATCTCTACCCTGATCAATGGTACATATACATTTAAATTTTTTTTAAGGGAAAAATGTTTTTTTTTTGTCCTATAGTTTTGCAAATATTTATTTTGGTCCTGTTAATTTTAAAATTTTGATTTTCGTCCAGTAACTTACACTTTCGAATTTTTGGTCATATTGGCTTTTAAATTTTGATTTTGGTCATATAATTTACATGTATCAAAACCAAAAAGTGGTAAAAGTATGTAAGTTATAGGACTAAAATCAAATTTAAAAGTCCAAAGTACAAAAAAATCGAAAGTGTGTCGTCCTGTAACTTTACACACTTTTGAATTTTTGGTGATATTGGCTTTTAAATTTTGATTTTGGTCCTATAACTTACGCGAATAAAAACCAAAAAATGGTAAAAGAATGTAAGTTACATGACGAAAATCAAAATTTAAAAGTAAAAATGGACCAAAAATGTCAAAAGGGTGTAATTTAAAGGACAAAAATCAAAATGTAACAGGCAATAGGGCCAAAACCAAAAAGTGGCAAAGTTACAGGCACTACAAAAAAGACTGGGTTTAACGACGATTTTAGCGACGGTTATAACCATCGCTACCCTGTGTAGCTACGGTTTTGGCATCGATTTTTTAACCGTCGGGAAACCGAGGGTCGCTAAGATTTACCGACGGTTATTTTCAACTCCGTTGCTACGTAGCAACGGCACTAGCGACGAATTTGACGACGGCCATCTGGGTCCAGACCATGGTCAGAATAACCGTCGCTACACCGTCGACAACATAACTACGGTTAACTTCCGTCGCTATTAGCGACCGCTATTTTACGTCGCTATATCCGTCGCTAAATCGTGAGTTTTTGAAAAAAAATGGCTCACGGTGGTTCAAACTTCGGGCGGGGGGCTCCCGGGTGGGCACCAAACCACCCGAGCCACGGATCATCTCGAACCCAACCACCAAGAATCTCATATATATGTTGGGAAATAAGGGGTGCCCGGATCTATTCGAGATGAATTTAAATACATATTTAAATTAATCAATTAATTACTAACATGAATTAATCCTAAATCAATTCAACATTATAATTAAATAAGCAAATAAGCAACATGCGTACACGCAATCCACGTAAATCCTAAGCATGTGGAATCTAGGAGTTACAAGATTACATACCTCTTGTAGAGACAATCGTTGAGACGATGGATCAACCCAAAGAGCCTTCCCAAATATGTCCCACGTCCACGAACGTAATCCGGTGGAAGGATTCACACGAACGATTTTAATAAAGGAGAAAAATAAAATATTTTGCCACCACCTTTGTGAATTTCTAATATTTCCAACACATGGAATTGCATTGGGGATGCAAAATTCATCCTCTATTTATAGGACAAGGGTGGCCGATTTTTCCACAAGAAAAATAAGGAGAAAAATCTTTTTCTTGATCTCCAAGAAATCTTGAATATATCTCATATATTCTTTTCTCCATATTTAAATTTTTCCATAAAAACCCCACTTCCCTTTATCCCATATTTTTTGAAAAATACAAGGAAAAAGGAATCAAGATTTGATTTTTTGAATTTATGGGATAATCATGTATTCCAAGAATACTTATCTTTTTCCAAAAATTCTTTTCAAGAAAATCAAGAAAATCTTTCTTCTTCTTTTCCTACAATTTTCGAAAATTACTAGGAAATATAGGCAATAATATTTTCTTCTCATTTTCATTAATTGGACTTTAATTTGGACTATTTGAGAGGTCTTTAGGAGAATTAAGATTGGACCTCCAATGGGCTATGAAACTTTAATATTTATCCAAAATATTATTCAAGCCCATTAATATTAATTTATTCCACTATAAAATTAATATTGAACTATCCATCTTAACCCATATTACGACTTCACAATAATATGGCTCCCGGTCATTATTTCCCGTGCTTAAGATTATCTTAGTTCACTAATTATTAGGCCACTAAACAGGCTTTATATTAATTAATATATTTGTCCTTGGAGTAAAGACATCTCAACATTATTATCCATACCGGAAATAAATTTCCACTTGCAAGATTTGGTATGATAAAGATTCTGAGCCCACCAAGGGGACAAATCAAGCAAGTCATACTTGAACAATATTCTTCGTATTAAATCTTAGCAATCGTCATGTAATCAATAATATTGCCCAAGATATAAGGTATCGAATCACATTGATTCTCTTCCCATCATAAGTCAAAGCAATAGTTATTAATTTCACATGAGATTAAGAAATAACGAACCACTGAGGTCTAATTCTTATATATTCAGTACCGAAGAATTTATCCTCCTGTAGGTCCTTTTCAGCGCATCACAATGCACTAGTGTAATCTCTTGGTCAAGACAAGTCAATCTGAGCCTTACACTTCAACCTTTAATGATGGATTGTTCATTTCCATCTGGGTTGTGAATTTGTACTTAGTCACGAGGAACTGTTAACTTGATCTTATGTGATCTGGTATCACCAAATTAACTACAACATAATACGTACTTACTTATTGAATAGGTTTGCAAAACATATATATAACATTCATTCATATTTAATGCAACAGTGATTAATAATTTATTTCAGTAAGTAAATAATAAATTCAGTTTGGTTATACAAAGTAAAAAGCATACTTTTCAGTATAACCCCAACAATTTCCCACTTATACTCAAAGTCTGCTTTTAAGTATACTACAACATGTCTCGTGTTCTATGTGACATCTAATGTCACCTACACGAACCTAATAATATTTCTCCTACTTATACTCAAAGCAGATTGGCAACGCTCTTGACACTCATTCCTTCCACATGTCTCTCTAATGTACTCTGAGGCAGACCCTTTGTGAATGCATTTGCTAGGTTGTCTTCCGATGCAATCTTTGCCACCTCTATGTCTCCTCTCTTAACGATTTGTCGTATAAGATGGTATTTTCTTTCTATGTGTTTGCTGGCCTTGTGGGCTCTCGGTTCCCTAGAATTTTCAACTGCTCCGGCGTTACCACAATAAACCATGATCGTGCTAGGCAAATTCGGAACAACGTCCAAGTCCACTAGGAAGTTCTTGAGCCAAACCGCTTCTTTCGCTGCTTCGCAAGCGGTTACGTATTCGACTTCCATGGTAGAATCTGCGATGCATTTCTGCTTAACGCTTCTCCATGTCATGGCTCCTCCCCCCATGCAAAACACACTACCCGAGGTTGACTTTCTAGAATCCATGTCTGATTGGAAATCTGTGTCCGTGTAACCGATGGGGATTAGACTGTCTGATTGATAAACTAACATTCTGTCCCGTGTCCTCTTCAGATACTTCAGAATGTTCTTGACTGCAGTCCAATGCTCTTTCCCAGGATTACTTTGATATCTTGCCACCATGCCTACGACAAAGCAGATATCCGGTCTCGTGCACAGCATTGCATACATGAGGCTTCCTACAGCCTAAGCATAAGCAATGCCCTTCATGTCATCTATTTCCTTTTGTGTCTTGGGACACATCTCCTTGGATAGATGGATTCCGTGTCTGAAAGGCACAAAGCCTTTCTTGGAATCTTGCATGCTGAATCGCTTCAAAACAGTGTCTATATATGAGGCTTGCGAGAGCCCGATCTTTCTTTTCCTGTGATCTCGAGTGATCTTGATCCCTAGGACGTGACTGGCTTCTCCTAAGTCCTTCATATCAAACTGTTTTGACAGCCATGCCCTTACGTCTGACAACACCTTTACATCATTTCCAATGAGCAGAATGTCGTCTACGTATTGTACCAAGAATACCAAGGCAGTTCCGTCACGCTTCTTATAAACACAACTTTCAAAATTGTTTTGATCAAAATCGTAGGATTTTATAACTTGATCAAAACACTGATTCCAAGCACGGGATGCTTGCTTTAGCCCATAAATGGACTTCTTTAGCTTGCAAACCAGATGCTCTTGGCCTTTTTCAATGAAGCCTTCGGGTTGTTGCATATAGATTTCTTCGTTAAGCCTTCCATTAAGGAAAGCGGTCTTGACATCCATTTGTCAGATCTCAAAGTCTAGGTGTGCAGCAATCGACAAGAGAATGAGAATGGACTTGAGTATGACTACGGGCGAAAAGGTTTCCTCATAATCGATCCCTTCTTTCTGAGTGTACCCTTTCGCCACGAGTCTTGCCTTAAAGGTTTCAACCTTTCCGTCCGATCCCCTTTTTCTCTTGTATACCACTTGCATCCAATGAGTTTTACCCCATTAAGTGGTTCGACTAGCTCCCACACTTTATTGTGATCCATTGAACCCATCTCGGCTTCCATTGCGGTTTGCCAAGAATTTGCATCCTTGTCTTGGATCGCCTCGATGTAGGACCATGGATCTGATTCTTCTCCTGAGATCAAGTCCGAGGACTCTCCTATCCCCAAGAACCGCTTGGGTTGTCTGATAACCCTCCCACTACGACGAGGTTCTAGTTGTGTAGGTGTGACGCTTGGTACGTCGTCTTGTACAGTTGGCAACGGAGTCGGCCCCCTAAGTTCTTCTAAGGTAATCTCGCTTCTAGGCTTTTTATCGTTCATATAGTCTTCTTCCAAAAATCTAAAGTGCGTACTAATTACGACCTTTTTGATCTTCGGGACCATAGAACATGCATCCATTTGTCCCTCGGGGTACCCTATAAATAACCTTAATTCCGAACGTGCGTCCAATTTACCAGTTTCCTTATCCAACACGTATACCGGACACCCCCAGATCCTCATGTGTCCTAAGATGGGCTTGCGCCCCGTCCACAATTATCTAGTGGTTTTGGGAACCGATTTGGACGGTACTATGTTTAGAATATAAGTTGTTGTTTGTAAGGCATAACCCCAGAACGATTTTGGTAAATCTGCGTAACTCATCGTTGACCTTACCATTTCTAAAAGCGTTCTATTTATTCGTTCTGCAACCTCGTTTTGTTGAGGGGTACGGGTGCAGTCAACTGGGATGCAATCCCTTCATCCGACAGGCAGTTCAAAAATTCATCGCTGAGGTATTCGCCTCCGCGATCAGATCGTAGAAACTTGATACTCTTTTCCTTATGATTCTCTGCTTGAGCCTTAAATTCTTTGAATTTATCAAAGGTCTCAGATTTTTGCTTCATTAGGAAAATGTACCCATAGCGTGAGTAATCATCGATAAACGTAACGAAATACTCGTAGCCACCTCTAGCTTTGATTTGCATTGGACCACACACATTGGTGTGAACGATCTCCAATACATCTTTAGCTCTAAGCCCCTTGGCTCCAAATGTCCTCTTGGTCATTTTTGTTGGAGAATAAGTTGCACAGATCTATTCAAGATGAATATTTAAATACAAATTTAATTCTTATAATTATTACTAGCATGAATTAATCCTATATTAATTCAAATAATAATCCAACAACAAATCATGCATATAATTAAGTCACGTAAATCCTACGCTATGCGGAATTCTACGAGTTTATGTGAACATACCTCTTGGGACAGCAATTGCTTTGTTTATTAGACACACCAAAAGAACTTCCCAAGTATTCCCTTAATCCTTGCCCGACTATCCGGTGGTAGGACACTTGCGAACAATTAACAAAAGGAAAATAAATTATGTTGCACCACCTTTGTGGATTTGCTAATTTTTCCAGCACATGGAATTGTACTTGGGAATGAAAGAGTCATCCCTTATTTATAGAGCATAGGTGATCGAAAATTTTGGGTAAACAATAATGTGGGAAAATCTTTTCTTGATCTCCAAGAAATCTTGAATATATCTCCTATATTCTTTTTCCCATAATTATAATATTCCACAAAATCCCACCTACTCTTTGTTATGGGATATTTTCGAAATTATAGGCAAGAATCCAAGATTTGGATCTTCTTGAATTTATGAGATATTCTTGTATTTCAAGAAATACATATCTTCCATCAAGAAAATCTTTCTTGCCCTTTATATTTCAAAAATTTCGAAATTTTCTTCATGAATAACCAAGTGGGAGATTTCTCAAAATTTTCTTCATGAATAACCAAGTGGGAAATTTTCTTCATGAATAACCTAGGCGCAGCACGCGTTGCTCTTGGATTTCTCGGCAGCTTCGGCAGGCAATGGGTGGGTCGCACCCATGCATTTCCTGCAACGTAAACGCATCGTCCGCCCCCCTCGCTCGACCTCGCCCAAATCACAAGACGGTCAAGACGCCCATATCGCGCCCATGCGTGTCGTCCGTTTTTTCTGTGGCGTCTAAGTTCGACCCCATGGCGGGCACCGTGCGCCACGCCAGTGTGCCTGGCTTTCGTTCAATGCACGTCGCCCGCGTACGGTTCCGGGTCTGTCTCAACTCCTCTTTTCCATCTTCGTCTTCGATCAGGTTATAATTTATTTAACGAGAAAATAAATACACCTTAAATCTAGACTAGTCTATTACATTGAACAAATCAAATAGCCTAATCTACTCGTGGATATTCTCATGAGAAAAACAAATTCGAACGAGTCGAATTAAAACCATTCATACACATGAAAAATAAACACATTAACTACCATGACAATTAGATACCTGCAAAACAGATCTAGCAATTCTACTATCCAATTTTCAATTTAATGACCAACATAATTTAAATAACAATTTAAAAGTCAGAGCTCGAAACCGAAGCTCTGATACCAGTTGTTGAGAAATAAGGGGTGCCCGGATCTATTCGAGATGAATTTAAATACATATTTAAATTAATCAATTAATTACTAACATGAATTAATCCTAAATCAATTCAACATAATAATTAAATAAGCAAATAAGCAACATGCGTACACGCAATCCAAGTAAATCCTAAGCATGCGGAATCTACGAGTTACGAGATTACATACCTCTTGTAGAGACAACCGTTGAGACGATGGATCAACCCAAAGAGCCTTCCCAAATATGTCTCACGTCCACGAACGTAATCCGGTGGAAGGATTCACACGAACGATTTTAATAAAGGAGAAAAATAAAATATTTTGCCACCACATTTGTGAATTTCTAATATTTACAACACATGGAATTGCATTGGGAATGAAAAATTCATCCCCTATTTATATGACAAGGGTGGTTGATTTTTCCACAAGAAAAATAAGGAGAAAAATCTTTTTCTTGATCTCCAAAAAATCTTGAATATATCCCATATATTCTTTTCCCCATAATTAAATTTTTCCATAAAAATCCCACTTCCCTTTATCCCATATTTTTTGAAAAATACAAGGAAAAAGGAATCAAGATTTGATTTCCTGAATTTATGGGATAATCATGTATTCCAAGAATACTTATCTTTTTCCATAAAATCTTTTCAAGAAAATCAAGGAAATCTTTCTTCTTCTTTTCCTACAATTTTCGAAAATTACTAGGAAATATAGGCAATAATATTTTCTTCTCCTTTTCATTAATTAGACTTTAATTTGGGCTATTTGAGGAGCCTTTAGGAGAATTAAGATTGAACCTCCAATGGGCTATGAAACTTTAATATTTAGCCAAAATATTATTCAAGCCCATTAATATTAATTTTATTCCACTATAAAATTAATATTGAACTATTCATCTTAACCCATATTACAACTTCACAATAATATGGCTCCTGGTCATTATTTCCCGTGTTTAAGATTATCTTAGTCCATTAATTAATTAGGCCACTGAACAGGCTATATATTAATTAATATATTTGTCCTTGGAGTAAAGACAACTCAACATTATTATCTATACCGGAAATAAATTTCCACTTGCAAGATTTGGTATGATAAAGATTCCGAGCCCACCAAGGGGACAAATCAAGCAAGCCGTACTTGCACACAATTCTCCGTATTAAATCTTAGCAATCGTCATGTAATAAATAATATTGCCCAAGATATAAGGTATCGAATCGCATTGATTCTCTTTCCATCATAAGTCAAAGCAATAATTATTAATTTCACACGATCCTATTTAAGGGACGGAGATTAAGAAATAACGAACTACCGACGTCTAATTCTTGTATATTCAGTACTGAAGAATTTATCCTCATGTAGGTCCTATTCAGCGCATCACAATGCACCAGTGTAATCTCTTGGTCAAGACAAGTCAAACTGAGCCTCACATTTCAACTTTTCATGATGGATTGTTCATTTCCATCTAGGATATGAATTTGTACTTAGTCACGAGGAACTGTTAACTTGATCTTCTGTGATCTGTTATCACCAAATTAACTACAGCGTAATACGTACTTACTTATTGAACATGTTTGCAACAAATATATATAACATTCATTCATATTTAATGCAACAGTGATTAATAATTTATTTCAGTAAGTAAATAAGAAATTCAGTTTGATTATACAAAGTAAAAAACATACTTTTCAGTATAACTCCAACAATATAAGCTACCAAGCCTCCCAATTAAATGAGACAATTATTCGCTCCCATGGGGGACCGAACACGGGACCTAGGATGCCTGAGCGGGGATCAATTCCGCTCGGGCACTTGCTTTCTTGCTTTTACTTAATGAAATTAATTCTATATGTCCTAAAAATCGTTTTTTTTACAATTTTTTTTTTAAATTCTTTATTTCATTTATCTTATTTATTGATTAAATCACATTTTTATATAATAATTTTTTTATATAAATTAAAATTAAAATTATATTATATTATATTAAAATTATATTTTTTACTTGTTTTTTTTTTTTAAAAGTACTACATTTCTTTTAAACCTATAATACTTTTCCATCTAAACAAGTAATACTTTTCTATTTAAATAAGTAATATTTTTCTTTAAACAAGTAATACTTTTTCATCTAAACAAGTAATACTTTTCTTTAAACAAGTTATACTTTTCTATCTAAACAAGTAAACTTTTCTTTAAACAAGTAATACTTTTTCATCTAAACAAGTAATACGTTTTCATCTAAACAAGTAATACTTTTTTTTAAACAAGTTATACTTTTCTATCTAAACAAATAATACTTTTCTTTAAACAAGTTATACTTTTTCATCTAAACAAGTAATACTTTTTCATCTAAACAAGTAATACTTTTCTTTAAACAAGTTATACTTTTCTATCTAAACAAGTAATACTTTTCTTTAAACAAGTAATACTTTTTCATCTAAACAAGTAACACTTTTTCATCTAAATAAGTAATACATTTCTTTAAACAAGTTATACTTTTCTATCTAAACAAGTAATACTTTTTCATCTAAACAAGTTATACTTTTTCATTTAAACAAGTAATACTTTTCTTTAAACAAGTTATATTTTTCTATCTAAACAAGTAATACTTTTCTTTAAACAAGTTATACTTTTTCATCTAAACAAGTAATACTTTTCTTTAAACAAGTTATACTTTTCTATCTAAACAAGTAATACTTTTCATTAAACAAGTTATACTTTTTCATCTAAACAAGTTATACTTTTCTATCTAAACAAGTAATACTTTTAATTAAACAAGTTATACTTTTCTATCTAAACAAGTAATACTTTTCTTTAAACAAATTATACTTTTCTATCTAAACAAGTAATACTTTTCTTTAAACAAGTTATACTTTTTCATATAAACAAGTAATACTTTTTCATCTAAACAAGTAATACTTTTCTTTAAACAAGTAATATTTTTATATCTAAATAAGTAAATTTTTTTCTATTTAAACAAGTAATACTTTTTCATCTAAACAAAGTAATATTTTTCTATTTAAACGATAAATAAACGATAGAACAAAAATATAAACGATATAAACATTATACATACATAAACAAGTAAATTGTTCACAATAAATAATTAAAAAAAAAGTGTCGCCTCATGAATAATCATAAAAAAAAAATAGAGTTTTCAATCACCGCCCCGGATAATAATCATCCACATCATCCCCCAAATTAGTAGTAAAATTATTAGCAAAAAGAAAAGAAGGATCGAAACCGATATCATCGGCGCCACTGCCACCGCCACCGCTCATCTCGACCCGCCTTCGAACCCCCGCCGCCATCGCTTATTGCCGCCATCGCCACCGCCGCCACCGACCACGCCACCACCGTCCGCCCGCCGCCACCACCACCACCACCACCACCACGACCAATGACCAGGCCACCGCTGCCACCGCCTAGGTCATCGTCCTCCTCGAAAAGGTTGTCGAGGAAATAATCAGGTGGGCAACCCATTCGATTGGCCAGTCGGGACGTAAGCCGCCGCCACTTCTGTTCATTTTCTTCTCTAAGCTCGGCCATCATCGCCTCTCTAATTTGTTCAGTCGTCTGCTGAGGTGGTTGCGGTGCTGAAGTAACAAAGGTCTGAGACGAGTAGGGTTGTGTCTCTGCGATCAGGGCGGCAGACAACCTACCGTTAGGGGTGGAAATAGGTCAGGCTACCCGACAGGAGCCTACGGCCCGCCTACTAAAGCTCAGCTCGGCTCGGCTCGTTTAATAATCAAGTCAGACTCAAACATTTTTAAAAGCCTATTTACTTAAATAGGTCAGACTTGAGTTTTTTCGTAGGCCTTTTAAGCCCAACAGGCCGATCTATTTAACTATATATATATATATATAATTATATAATTGTAAATAATATATTAATAAAATAGATAATATTTAATGTTAACAACTAGTAGTAGTATATTTTGATGATTTGATGAAGCACTTAGTATTGTTATTTGTACACTTAAAATTTTTATACGTGCGATTTGAATTTTTTATAATGAATAGTAGTCATAATAAGGTTATAAAAAAATATCTTTTATATAGGCTTTTAAAAGGCTTCCAGGTCAGGCCTATTTAATAAAAAATTCAGGCCCAGACTTTTTAAAAAACCTATGATAGATAACTGGTCAGGCTTGGGCCCAAAATTAAATACCAGACCCAGACTTTTTTATGTGAGGTCTAGCTCGGCCCGGCCTATTCCCACCCCTACCTACTGTACACGAGTACCCGCTGTCTATCGATGTCGGCCTCCTCCACACAGATATGATTCAAATTAATTGGAGGAGGTGGTGGATTTGAACCTGACGATTCACCCATCTGGGTCGGGCTGGCAGCTTCGACCCTCTCTCGCACCGCTCTTTGTGAAAATTAAATATTATAATTAAGATTAAGTGTAATAATTACGAAATACAACATTAATTACTTACGTGCACATGGGTGGTGCGGCTGTAGGTGGAGGTCCTTGTCTCCTCTTCGTAGAGGTGGCCGAGTTCCAACGTCTCAAGAGCGTTTAGAGGGCGTTCGAGTCGTAGTTCCTGTTAACAAATAAAAAATTAATATTAATTATGCACTTATTATACAATTAAATAAATTATATTACTTACTTCCGCCATGCGGTGCTCTAGAATCGACCGGGATCCGGCCCTGTGCACAGCGACGCCCCCATCCCCTCCTTGTTGGCTCAGGCGATTTTGGCGATTCTTCCGACATATCTCCTGGTATGCGGGATCGCTCCAAACCGCCACAATCCACGCCCAGACACCTGGATCCATCTCATCCGTCATATCCAGGCCTTCATCCTTCCACCCGGCATGCCACCTATAAAGCAAGTCCTTGTACCGGGCTTGGGCAAGCTTACATAACGGCTTGTAGAAATCGGCTGGTGTCAAACCATCCCTCCACTTCTTTTGTTTTTGCATTTCATTAACACAAATTTTATTTAATTTATATATAACAATATAAATATATATTAAATTAAAATAAGTAATCAATTATTGTACGTACCTTAAACTCGTCGAAGTAGAGTTGGCGTTGTTCTTCAGACACGCCTCTCCAACTGTGGGCCCCCATAGCAATTCCAACTCGCAAAATGGAGTTGGTGGCTAAACCGTAAGCCTCATGACTAGGGATGACAATGGGACGGGTTTGGCCAAACCCGTAACCTGCCCCGCCATTTTTCTCTCTAACCCGAAACCCGCTCCGCCCCGCCGGGTTTTTTGGACCCACTCTACCCGCCCCTATTGGGGAATAAGTTGCACAGATCTATTCAGGATGAAAATTTAAATACAAATTTAATTCTCATAATTATTACTAGCATGAATTAATCCTATATTAATTCAAATAATAATCCAACAACAAATCAAGCATATAATTAAGTCACGTAAATCCTACGCATGCGAAATTCTACGAGTTTACGTGAACGTACCTCTTGGGATGGCAATGGCTTTGTTTATTAGACACACCAAAAGAACTTCCCAAGTATTTCATTAATCCTTGCTCGACTATCCGGTGGTAGGACACTTGCGAACAATTAACAAAAGGAAAATAAATTATGTTGCACCACCTTTGTGGATTTGCTAATTTTTCCAGCACATGAAATTGTACTTGGGAATGAAAGAGTCATCCCCTATTTATAGAGCATAGGTGATCGAAAATTTTGGGCAAAAAATAATGTGGGAAAATCTTTTCTTGATCTCCAAGAAATCTTGAATATATCTCCTATATTCTTTTTCCCATAATTATAATATTCCACAAAATCCCACCTACTCTTTGTTATGGGATATTTTCAAAATTATAGGCAAGAATCCAAGATTTGGATCTTCTTGAATTTATGAGATATTCTTATATTTCAAGAAATACATATCTTCCATCAAGAAAATCTTTCTTGCCCTTTATATTTCAAAAATTTCAAAATTTTCTTCATGAATAACCAAGTGGGAGATTTCTTGAATTTAATGAGATAATCTTGTATTCCAAGAATACATATCTTCATTCCATAATAATATTCAAAGAAAATCTTTCTCCCCTTTTTATCCATAAATTTCGAAAATAATGGAAAAAATAAGCAACAATATTTATTTTATTTTAAACACATTTTTCAGTTATTGGACTATATGTTGGGCTACTTAGGGGGCCTTTAGGAGAATTAAGATTGAACCTTCCAATGGATCTTGAATTATCAATATTGAGCCACAATATTATTCAAGTCCATAAATATTAATTAATCCCACTACATAATTAATATCAGACTATCCATCTTAACCCATATTACGATCAATATGGCTCCGATTATTATTTTCCGTGTTTAAGATTATCTAGCCCATTAATTAATTCAAGCCAATGAAATAGCTTTCCATTAATTAATATCTTTTGTCTTGGTCAAGGAACGGTTCAACATTATTATCCATCTAGGAAACTAATTGCACTTGCAAGATTTGGTATGATAAAGCTTATGAACCTCCCAGGGGGCAAATCGAACAAAGCGTATTTTGCACACGATTCTCCGTATTAAATCTTAGCAATCACATGTGACCAATAATATTGCCCAAGATAAAAAGTATTGAATCTCGTTGATTCTCTACCCATGATAAGTCAAAGCAATAGTTACCAACCACACTTGATCCTATTTAAGGAACGAAGATTAAGAAATAACGAACCACTGAGGTCAAATTCTTCCTTGTTCAGTTCTGAAGAATTTGTCCTCCTGTAGGTCCTATTCAGTGCATCAGTCATGCACTAGTGTAATCTCTTGGTCAAGCCAATCCGAGCCTTACACTTCAACCTTTCACGATGGATTGTTCATTTCCATCTAGGTTGTGAATGGTGTCTTTTTTAGTTACAAGGATTTATTAATTTAATCTTTCGTGATCCGGTATCACTAAATTAACTACAATGTAACACGTCTTTATTTATTGAAAACAGCTTATGCAAATAAATATATGTAACATTCAATGATATTTAAAGCATCAGTGATAAACAATTTATTTCAGTAAATAAGTCCGAAATTCAGTTTTGATTATACAAAGTAAAAACATACTTTCTAGTATAATCCCAACAGCCCCGCCCCATGAACCCGGCGGGTTTAACCCGCCCCGCATATTTAATTTTGTTTTACCTTTATTTTTTAATTCATACTCCTAATTTCATACATGTCATTTTTAAATACATATCGTTCCTAAAAAATAAAACATAAACTAGAATCATCAAATTAAAACAAATAAAAAATACATAATATCATAATCAATTTCACATTAAAGAGAACACAAAAGGGACTACAGTTACTCATTATTCATTAATCAAACATACCTCATCAAAATAGACATCTTATTATACTGTTTTTTCTTATTATAGTATTGTTATCTTATTAAACTACTATTGCATTATTACTTAATATATTTAATATATACTATATATATATACGGGGCGGGTTACGGCGGGTTTGCCTAATACCATGACCCGCCCCGCATCCGACGGGTTTTCATTTGACCGGGTTTTAACCCACCCCAAAACCCGTTTGACCGGATTTAACCCGCCCCATCCGGGGCGGATTCGTGCCGAGTTCGGGTTAAAACCCGCCCCATTGCCATCCCTACTCATGATCGTGTATGATGCCGAAACATATTAAAAAAGTAATAAGTATAATTAAATAATTAACTATATAACTAAACAAATTAGTAAGTAAAAGTTATAACTTACCTCCCCGAGCTCAGATCGATCGACAATCGATCAGTGGGGACTGAGCCACGATGAATAGAGGCTGAGCCTGAGCTCGCCCCTGCTGGAGATGACCCTGCCGGGGGCGGGTGCTGCGAGCTGGAGCCTTCGTGGGTGGGTGGGTGTAGGTTCACCTGAGGTCTAAGGATCCTCTTCCTCCTGTTGCTCGAGGAATCGACTCGTCGCCCCGACCACCACCTCTGCCTCGACCATTGTCGCTGCCACGACCGCTGTCACTGCCACGTCCACCTTGACTAGTACTCATCTGCATTATATAAAACAAATTCATAATATTTTTTTGAATAAATTAATTAATTAAAATCGCGCCTAAATTTCGACAGAATTTCGACTGTATTATTATAAACTCATCCTAGTCAACCAACAATCGAACAATTCTAACAATTCTAACATATATAAATCACATAATAAAATAATTACATAAACATAATTTCATAATCTAACATGTACGTTAAATTGATGTTATCTAACCAGACTAGTATTCTAATCAACCAGACTAATCTAACATGCATATACGTAATTTACTAATTAAACTAACATGGATACATAATTAATCTAACATTAATCTAATATATATATCTAATATTAATCTAATACTATCGAAATTAATCTAATATATATATATATATATTTCAAAATTAATTAATTAATATACATTAATCTAATAATTTTGAATTATACACATATATATAATTTCGAATTATATATATATATATATATATATACATTAATCTAATAATTTCAAATTATACATATATATAATTTCGAATTATATATATATATATATATACATGCATGTACATATATAAAATGAGAAAATAAACGGTTAAAAATTAAAAAAATTATCATCAAATGGAAGATCGGCTTACGACGGTGGCGGCGATAACGAACGGCGTACATCGGTGGTGGCGGACGTACTATTTGCGAAAAAAACCGCGTCAGAATGACGTGTGCGCTGTGTTGGGAAATAGGGTGCTCGGATCTATTCGAGGTGCAATTTAAATTAATTTAATTTTACTAGCATGAATTAATCCTATATTAATTCAAATAACAATTAAATCACAACAACATATCATGCGTACAAAAAGCCACGTAAATCATACACATGCGGATTTCTAGGAGTTACGTAAGGCATACATTTTGGTGGATTCAACGGAGAAAAATCGATGCACAAACCCAACGATCTTCTCTAGTATTCCCACGTCCTTATTTGATATCCCGTTTGATATTCCCACATCCTTATTTGATATAGACAATGGGGTGGTCGAAAATTAGGGCTTTATTTTCCCTATGGGAGATTTCCTTGTATCTTCTCAAGATACAATCTTGAATATATCCAATATATTCTATATCCCATAAATAAATCCCAACAAAAATATCCCCTTATTTTATTTATATATATATATATATATATATATATATATATATATATTTGAAAATATCTTAATAAGGAAGAAATAAGATCTTTGACTTTTCTTGAATTTATGGGATAATCTTGTATTCCAAGAATACTTATCTTTTTCCATAAAATCTTTCCAAGAAAATATTTTCTCTCTCCTCCTCATAATTTTTGAATTTAATGGATTAATTAGGCAACAATATTTCTTTTGTTTTAATCACATTTTTCAGTTATTGGACTTTATCTTTGGGCTACTAAAGGGGCCTTTAGGAGAATTAAGATTGGACCTTTCAATGGACCTTGAATTATCAATATTGAGCCACAATATTATTCAAGCCCATAAATATTAATTAATCCCACTACATAATTAATATTGCACTATCCATCTTAACCCATATTACTATAATATGGCTCCCGGTTATTATTTCCCGTGTTTAAGATTATCCAGTCCATTAATTAATTTAAGCCACTGAAAAGCTTCATATTAATTAATATTTTTTCCTTGGATTAAGAACGGCTCAACAATATTTATCCATACCGGAAACTAATTCCACTTGCAAGATTTAGTATGATAAAACTTCTGAGTCTCCCAAGGGGACAAATCATGCAAGACGCACTTCCACACGATTCTCCGTATTAAATCTTAGCAATCGTTATGTAACTAATAATATTGTTCAAGATATAAAGTATTGAATCTCATTGATTCTCTACCCAACATAAGTCAAAGCAATGATTATTAATTTCACATGATCCTATTTAAGGAACGGAGATAAATAAATAACGAAACACTGAGGTCTAATTCTTCTGTATTCAGTACTGAAGAATTTATCCTCCTGTAGGTCCTATTCAGTGCATCATAATGCACTAGTGTAATCTCTTGGTCAAGACAAGTCAATCTGAGTCTTACATCAACCTTTCACGATGGACTGTTCATTTCCATCTAGGTTGTGAATTTGTACTTAATTACAGGGAACTGTTAATTTGATCTTCTGTGATCTGGTATCACCAAATTAACTACATGTAACACGTACTATTTATTGAACAGATATGCAAAAAATATATATAACATTCAATCATATTTAATGCAATAGTGATAAATAATTTATTTTCAGTAAATAAATAAGAAATTCAGTTTAGTTATACAAAGTAAAAAATATATTTTCCAATATAACCCCAACATGCTATTTATATAATTGGAATTTAGCGACAGATACTTAATGTCCGTCGCTAGTAGCGACGGATAAGAGCCGTCGCTATATTCAAAAGACTGTCGCTAAACTCGGCCTGGGCGGTGGTCCAAGTGCCGAGATGCTTCGTGCCCCGGGTCCGACTTTAGCGACGAATTTAACCGTCGCTAAACGATTCAATTTGACCCGGTTTGAATTTACCGTCGCTAAACCGCCGCTAGTCCGTCGCTAATAGCGGCGGTTACCAAAATCATCGCTAAATACTGTGACTTTGACCGTCTGACTTGATCCATCGCTACTAGTGACGGTTTGGCTAGCCGTCGCTAATATCCGTCGTTAAAACCCGCATTTTTTGTAGTGAGGACCAAGAAAATAATTTTTTTTCCTTTTTAATACGTGTAATAAGTGATGTAACACCAATCTGAACACATGATACAAGGTTCGAGCAACAAGGTTCAAGTCGCGTTCGGTCATAGATGGATCCAAGGACACATAGACGACTCAAAAAATGTCCTTGGGAAGCCGTTGTTGGTGACAGAGTTTGGCAAGTCTTCAAAATCACCATGGTATGATGATGTGGGGAAGAGAAACACTTATTTTAGTGAGATTTTTAACAAAATTTATAGTTGTGCAAGAAATGGGGGACCTTGTGGAGGAGCATTGGTCTGGCAAGTGATGGCTTTGGGTATGGAAAGTTGGGGTGATGGTTATCAAGTGGTGTTGGAACAAAGCCCATCAACGGTTGATATCATCTCTCAACAATCTCGACGAATCGCTTCCCTTAATAGATGAAACTCGAATTCTTGAATTCTAATTAATGTATATTCACGTTAGTAATATTACATATTATGGTATTTCGAATTAAAAAATTAAGTGTAACGACATTAATCAATCAATAACATATATAAATCAAGAATTTATTTTTATGTATGTAGTGGAATTTGCAAGGTGCGTACTGTACTGAAAATTGAGGTAACCTAGTCTTAATTAATACTACATCTTACCCCGAGTAAGAGTTTGAATAACAAATGGTCCTATAAATATTTTTGTCGTTGATTTAGTCTCAATAACTTTAATAATATCCAATTTTAGTCACATGTCTGTCAGAACAACGTCGTTTTGTCATTTTAATTTGGGGTTTTTCGGCGTGTATTGCCAAAATTGAGTCTAACAACTTAAAAAATAAGTGTTTCTCCAAAGTTTTTTAGAGTTTTAAGACTAAGCGTGTGTTTGCAATCTATAAAGAGTTGTAGAGAATCACTTATTTTTTAAACTGTCAGACTCAACTTTTTAAAAAAAATAAGTGTTTCTCCCTTTTCAAAAGTGTTTACTTGTATTCATTTATTTGTACAAAAGCTGTTAGAAAGAGCTTTTAATCCAAATGCACACGTGTATTCTCTTATTTACACGTGTACGCTTATTCATTTACTTTTATAGTTTTCCTATTTTAATTTGTCTCACATCATAAATGTATAAATTTAAAAGGGAAAATAGGTTTTTTTTTGTCCTTTAACTTTCTCTGATTTTGATTTTCGTCCTCTCGACTTTTAAATTTTGAAATTCGTTATCTAATTTACATTGTTTCAATTTTTTAGTCATACTAGTATATCACCCGTGCAATGCACGGTTTGTAAGTATAAAATTAATTTGATGAAAAATGTATTTATTTTTATATTGAATGGAATAGAAAAAATATTTTATCTGTATTATAATATTTTTCTTTATAATCTTAATTTTCTTTTATATATTACAAGGCCAATTTTTTTATCGATGCAATGCACGATTTTTGTGAGCATTTTTACTTTCAAAATTACCGTGAAAATGAGTTGAGCTCAAAATATTAGAAAAAATTACATTGTTAAATAATGCAAGTTTGAAAGATATTATTTTTTCTTACGATTTTGAATTATTTCCGAATAAATCATGTTGATTTTCACTTATTGTCATCATTCTTATAGTATATCAAAATTTCCATACCGGATATGACAATATATAGTTATCCATGATTGAAATTTGTCCTCTGGAACAAAGCCCAATGTTTTTAAGAGATTTTCCTAACCCTCGTTAATATCTTTAGTAGAAAATGTATTTTCTTTAAAATTTGAAAGAGAGTCTACTATTTGATGGGGTCAACATTATTCCCAAAAACAACACCATTTATCCTATGTTGGACCCAAATAGTATTTTCGCTTAAAAGTATGAGTACAGAGTTTATTACAATCGACCTATTGTCGTTCTATAATTAACTAATAATGTAAACAAATAATTTAATTTAAAATGATTCAACTAATAATTTAAGTCTAATGTTAAAAGTACACGCAACTAATTTATAATAATCGAGACTAACCGATTTAAATATCATATCATGCAAAATAATGATAAAAATAAATTTATAAATAATACAGTTATTTACATATGATACTCCCTCTGTCTTTATATAGATTAATTGCTTAAAATTCATAAATGACCGTTTTTTTTTCACATATCCAAAATAGAAATAAAGTAATTTTACCGTTTCAAATGATCTCACTACAAAATCACTAAATTACATCTTATATCACTAATAATTACACACATAATCAACTTTTTTTTTGTCTCATTCATTTAAATTGACTAAAACAAATTTTATATAAAAAAATCATTTATTTCCTTCAAATGTCAATGAACAACTCCTTATTAAAAAATCATGTCAAAGTCAAATAAGTTATATGAAAAAAGACGGACATAGTAATTGATTTCAAGAAAAAAAATGTATTCAAATTAAATATAAAATTCATTTATTAATATGTAACTTTTAAAATTTCATAATAAATTTATAATATTTTTTTTGTTGAAAACTTTTATCACTTTGTTTGCTCTAATATTATGTTATTGGATATGTATAAATTTTATTACTTTAAAAATAGTAATAATTTAGAAAACACTTTAAAAAAATTAGTATATATGTGTTGTAGATATGAGGAATTGAACATTTTACCTCTCATGCATAGAAGAAAAAACAAAATTTACTCTACCATCTACGCTCATCTTAGTTAGTGTTTTTAAAATTTTATAACAAAATTAGTAACATTTTTTTTGGCATAACATTTTGTTATTAGATAAGTATAGATGACCTGCTACATCCTACAATAGGTGACCCAACAAGTAAATCCTACATGAAATTTATTTATTTATTTATTCAACGTGGACCTCTTTTTTTTTACAAGCGTGGGCCCGTGGCACATTCCTTTTTTTTTTTTTGTTTAAATTACAAGCAGGAGGAAGAAAACCCCTAAATAACCTAAAATGCTAGTACAAAAACGCTCAATTTGAAGAAAAAAACAAGATTGAGTCTCTTATGTACCCAAGTGCACTGTGCATTCATGCAACAAAATGACCCATTTAAAAAATATTTGACTCATTGAATATATTAAAATGGCTCATTTAAAAAATATTTGACCAATTAAATATATTAAACATGTTATGTGGATACTTGAGTAGAGTTGGGGTGAATGCACAAATCTTAAATCCATGCACTAGTTGCACATGAGACTTTGTCAAAAAAACAAAACGCCCAAAGCTGAAGAAATAAACGCAAAATCGAAAGCAGCAAAAAAAAATTCAAGGTAGCTCGAGATGAAATTAAGGGATCCAAATTAAGACAGTAACAAAATAGCACAAGTATTAATGCTTTATGTTGAAAACTAATCTTGAAATCAGGTTTCCAAAATTTCTTTCTTCGATTTTTGCTGCTTCAATTTTTGTGCAGGTTTGGGAGATTTTGTTTTTCTCTAAGGTTTGGGCATGCGTGTTTGTTCCAGCCAGGATTAGGCAATTGGGTTCCGTTTTCTTCACCCGCTTTGGTATGTTTGGATTTTTATTTATTTTTAAAATAGTTCATGTTGGAATTTAGAAAAGGGGACCACCGCTGGTAAAAAGAAAAGGAAATAAAAATTCCACGTTATCTGTTGGGTCACTTATTGTATATTGTAGCAAGTTATAGGACTAAAAAATTGAAACCATGTAAGTTAGAAGAGAAATTTTAAAGTTTAAAAGTCGAAAGACGAAAATCAAAATTAGAGAAAATTAAAAGATAAAAAAACCTATTATCCCAATTTAAAATTCGGAGAAAGAAATTGAAACGGTGAAAGAGAACACGAAAGATGGATCGGAGGAGTCCTGCGAATTAGGGTTTGTGGCCGAATGAAGTTTTGATTCTCACTAACTTAGCCGTCGATAGTTTCATAATTTGTTTCCGTTATTTCTCGAATTTATATATCAGATACTTTTGAGTATTGAGTTGCGATTCGATTGTTGGAATCATGAACGATTACGAGATGGAAGAATCAATAAGTTGTGAAATTATGAATCGAGAATTGATAACCAGTGATCTTGTCGATCGACTCAGTGAGTTGCCGTTAGGGTTAATTCTCTACATTCTCTCATTCTTGCCTATGAGGGGTGTTGTTGCAATAACCTTTCTTTCCAAAAGGTAGAAAAACCTGTGGACCATCGTACCCTTCCTTAATTTCCGTCTCGATTATATGGGCGAACACGACAGTGATCAAAACTTTTTGAACCGAGTTCTTATGTTGTGGAAAGGGGCCAGGATTCTGGAATTTGGAATTGATAACGGGCCTCACTTTTATATATCAGCAGCTAGTGATATGGATTCGTGGGTGAGTTTTGTTGTCGAAAATAAAGTGGAAGAGTTGAATATTGATTTGAGTTATGATATGCAGGAAACTTACTGGTTTGATAGAGAAATGGTTATAGAGAATTATAAGGAAGTTTTGTACTCTGTTCCACAGTGCTTGTACTCTTGTTCATCGATATGAAAATTGCGTCTTGTGGGTTGTAATCTAGGAATGAGTGGATCTCCTTCGTGGAATCAACTCACGAGTTTAATCATTGATGGCTATTGCTTTAGTACAAGCTCGATAAACTTGATTATGTCCGGTAGTCCTCGGTTGGAAGTCTTCGAGTTGCGCCTTTTGGAAAGCTTTGAGAACTTGAATATCATGTCTGTTGGGATTGTTGGAGCCTAATCGAAACCGGGAAGCAGAGAACGGGAGGCGCTCGACCAAGCCCGTGGTCGAGCACATCTGCTCGATCGAGCACTTCCCATTCCAGCGCCCTGTAGGCGCTCGAGCAAGCATTGAGGTCGAGCAGAACCGCTCGACCAAAGCCCGTGGTCGAGGCGGGTTCTGAGGCCTGTGCACGGATTAGGGTTTTGGCCCAAGTCTCATATTTAAATACTTTTGACTCATTGTATTTGCCTCTTGTATTGGTATCACTCATAATACACGAAAATAGTAGATCTCCTAGCTTGGTAGTGCCCCCAGATGTAGTCATTCCTGACGAAGTGGGTAACCAAATTGTTTGTTCCTTAATTCTTGTTTTCATTATTTTCTCCATAATTCCTGTTTAATTCCCAACATCTGGTATCAAGAGCATCTGGTTCAAGGGATCTGGTGGGAGCAATTATGATGGCTGAAGGGAAATCGCATGTTGAGAAGTTTGATGGAACGGATTTTGGATTCTGAAAATTGCAGATCGAGGATTACCTGTACGGTAAAGATCTGTATCAACCGTTGAGTTCACAGCCTGAAGATATGAACGACGACGAGTGGAAGTTGCTGGACAGGAAGACGGTGAGTGTGGTTCATCTGTCGTTATCCAAGAATGTCGCCCTACATACGGTGAAAGCAAAAACCACAAAGGAGATGCTGGAGATTTTGACTGAGATGTATGAAAAACCGTCTACAGCGAACAAGGTTCATCTGATGCGGAGGTTATTCAACCTGAGGATGGCAGAGGATACTGTGGTAGCCAATCATCTGAACGAGTTCAATATGATTATAGCCCAATTGAGTTCGGTTGAGATTGATTTTGATGATGAAGTTCAAGCCCTAATTTTGTTGTCTTCTTTACCAGAAAGTTGGAGTGAAGCAGAAAGCACCGTTATTAGTGCTTCGGCCGGGTAAAGTGAAACTAAAATTTGATGAGGTTAGAGATTTGATCATGAGCGAAGAAATTCGCAGGAAAGAATTGGGTGTGGCCACAGGATCAGCCTTGAGTGCGGGAAATCAAAGGGAAGGTGAACGTTCAGATTAAGACACCAAATGAGACTGTGTTACAGTTGAAAGATGTGAGACATATTCCTGGTTTGAAGATGAATTTAATTTCAGTTGGGCAGCTTGATGATGAGGTCTACAAGGTGACTTTTTGGGTGTAACACGTGGAAGATATCCAAAAGTGTCATGGTAGTGGCTCGAGGCAATAAGGAGGGAACGTTGTATATGACAGACAACACGGGACAACATTGCTCTTGCGGGAACAACATTGTCTCTTGCCACAAGTGAGAAAAGGGAATGCTTTGATTTGGGTTATTGTCGTCTTGGCCACAAGGGAGGCGGAACTTTGAGAAAGGGATGAAAGTTATGTGCTTCGGGTCCGGCGGTGACATCCTTGGTGGAGCATCATATTACATGATTGACATCGGGTTATGAGGAAGGTATGGGTTTATTTCTTGAAAAATAAGTCCGATGCCTTTAATGCTTTCGAAAAGAAAGTAAAAGGAAAAAGGTGTAGTGTTTTTCGATAATGGTGGAGAGGCAGAGCTCGGTGAGTTTGAAGAATGGAATTCGAATGGAGAAAACCGTTAGAGGAACCCCGACTTGTGGGGTCCGTATGAACGTAACCTTATGTGAACGATGACATGAGATTGGTGGAGGAGATGTTATTACATGACTTTTAGCTTACTTGATAAGCAGAGGACCCTCAACTCCTTTGGAAAATGACATACCGCAGGAGGAAGGTATGGGTTTTTTTGAGTATTTGAAAAATATATGTTCATGTTGATTTAAGTAGAAGTAAGTTGGATGCTAAGTGGAAGACGTTTGTTGGATATGACGGTGATGAATTTGGATAGATTTTGGGATCTCGAAAAGATAAGGTCGAGATAGTGATTTTGAGTGTTGTTGTATAATGGTGATATCCAAAGAAGGTGGTTACGAGACTCGGGTTGTGGAGTTGGAGTTCAAATGAATGTGATTGTTGAGAAGCGAATGGAACAATTCCGGAATGGAGAAAACGGAGTGAGAGGAACTCCCTTCTCTTCATTATTTATTGTTGGTGATGTTGGTGAATGGTGAGGCTAACATATGAATTTCTGACATCTTTGACTAACCTTATGACCTTGAAAAGTTGATATGCATGATTCAATGAGCATAAGGCGATTACTACTACTACGGAGAGAGAGTGTTGTACAAAGGCTGGTCGAGGATATCCAAAGATTGTTGGGAGGTGGAAACAGGAAGAGACCGGGAGGGTTGTGGAGTTGGACATTCGACGAACTTCCCATTCCAGTATACCAGAGGTGGAAGCATTGAGGGGTTCTAGATGATCATGTGATTGTTGAGAAGGTGTGTCTTGGTAGGGTTTTGGCCCAAGTCTCATATTTAACACTTTTGAAAATAGTAGATTTGCCTCTTGTACTGGTATCACTCATAATACATGAAAATAGTAGATCTCCTGGCTTGGTAGTGCCTCCAGACGTAGTCATTCCTGACGAACTGGGTAACCAAATTGTTTGTTCCTTAATTCTTGTTTTCATTATTTTCTCCATAATTGCTGTTTAATTCCCAGCAACGTCTACAGGTTTAAAGAAATTGAAGATCAAAAAGTATTTATATACCGATCAGGATAATCCATCAGCCTGTACAGTGCTGAGAATCTGCTGTCCGAATCTTGAAACGTTGGAAATTTTAGGAGCTTTGTATTCTGAGTGTGTGTTTACAGATGTCTCATCTTTAAGTGATGCAACTATTGGGTTTTATGATTCACACTTTTATGGCGCGTTTCTTGGGGAGGGAGATAAATGGCTTGAAGACATAAGCATGTTGAGGCATATTTTAACCACTATCCAACATGTTGAAACACTTCAGGTTCAGCTTCTAATCAATTTCTACATGTCTTTGTATAGAGAATTTATGAGTATAATTAATTCCTAGTAATACTAGAATTGTTTGAAATTTTACTTGATATGAATTTTACCATTTATTTGCATGTTGATGAAGTCACCTCATAAAATTGTTGTTATTCACTTGCATGTGGTTATATGTTTTCTTGGTCGAATGCATTGGTAATTGTACAACTATGAATTTTTTTCACTTCTAATTTATCTTCAACATTTAAAGCTTTTATGCATTAGCTAGTAGATATGCATGTTCTGTGACTTCTGTCCTTAGTTTCAAAGTATTCTTCATAGAAATTACTAATAGCATTACTGGAGCTAATGTTACTCCGTTTTATTTTTCCTATCTCACAGTTTTTTCACAAAGCGGTCTCTCTTAATTTTCATATACCAGGTGCTTGGTGAGTCGAAGAAGAAACATTTGGTTCCACCATTAGAGAATGTCAAGTTTTTAAAACCTGATGTTCGTGGCATTGAATTGGGTGACATGATGGCTCTTCTTGGGATATTTCCTATACAGAGTTTGAAGCTAATCTCCCAAAGTCCTTTCTGCATCAACTGAAGACATTTGACATAACTCCGTCCCTCTATCGTAGCTCAAATCGATCTGTGGTTTTTTGAGTTTTTGTTAAAACGAGCTGGAGAAGTTAGTGATCTGAGTCAAAGACGTCGACTCACATCAGCAGGATCATTTGTGTGAAGTTGCGGAGAAACTGCAAAGGTGATTTTCAACCCAACATGATCATCGCCAGAATTGTCCTTTTTCTAGAAACCGGTGCTACCATTTGGCAGGCATCCTTCATTTCTATGATCTTCAACTTAACTTTTGTTGCATGTGTCAACTTTTGCGATGTCATATGTAATTTAAGACCATTATTATCAGAAGTATTTCTGTTGATTGGTGTTGGTCTGTTTTCGAAAGTTGTGTTTCATCTGATCAATCTGAAATATTAGAGCAACGTTTAATAGTGTTTGTAGTTTTACTTTTGAAATGTCTACTTTTCATATCTTATATTAGAAATTTATTCAGGTATCATTCCGTTCAGCAACTTAATTAGATTGGAGTATATAGTTTTGGTAATGCTAAATGTTAATATTCTCTTAAGGCGTTTTTTATTAATATTAAACCCCACCCCCCACCTCTCGGATTTAATAGCACATTTGTTAAAAATGATTGTATGCGTTGTCACATTTCTTAAAAATAAAATAATGCAACTACATTCTTTTAAATTTTACCTCAAAACATCTAAAAAATTACACATAATGTCATTACATTTCCCATACTAAAATCAATTTTATTTCCTTTTATTTACATCACATGTCATTATTTTACCATTTACCCTTCCACAAAAAGTAAATTATACTAATAAACAATTATCTCATTAAACTTCGTGCAAACATAAAATGCGTCACTAAATTTGGGACTGAAGGAGTATTATATGCTGAGTTATCTGGAGGAAAACTTGAGCCTACCGCTCTCCGGTTGATTTGTGATTAGATACAATTAGAGAGAGGTGTATCTATCGTTGGCCAATCTTTTAATCAATTGAGTTTGATATGTTTGGAAAATGAACATCTATATAAATTAAATGGATAGGTTTTGTATACTCATACTATAATTTAGAATCGTGCATCTTGTTATATTGAAAAATACAACTTATTTACACTGAATCGTGCAACTATTAATATGAAAAAAATAGTTGAATTAGAAATTGTCACTCCTTTTATAATTCTTTTCCTTTTCCAGTTATAATAGAAAAATTAAATAAAAATATAATTGACAAAGTCTTGTAAATACGAGGTGCAGCGTAAAATTCAAATGTTTTAAACATTATTAATTAATTGTTTTAATTAAATATGATTAGTTGTATATTATAATTCAATTCACTCAATGAGAAATGGAGAATATTTCCCCTAATAAATTCCAGAACGAATTTGAATAAGAACCACACCATAAAAGTAAAGTAAACGCAGAGAACCCAAATTGTATTTTTCTTGTACGTAAAACGGGATAGATGTTTGCTAGAGCAAGTCGACGGCGAATAAAACCATGGATTTCATTGGCGAATAAAACAAAGTAAAGATAAGAAAGTCAACAAAGACTATTGGAAAAGAAAGAGAGATATTGACACGTAAAAACATACCTAATACGGGAGGAAACTGGTCAAGTTAACACAACTCCCTCTTTTTAGCAGTAATATCATAGTTATCCATGACCAATGACTTTGGCAATGAGTATAAAGAAAAAAATAATATAAAGAAAAAGAAAAGATAGAATGAAATTAATTTTAATGATGTTGGATGACCTTGGTTATAATCAATTGCTCCAATTTTTTTTAAAAATATTTTATCTTCTATCTTGACACATGTCATTATTTAGTTGACCCGATATATTTTATTTAGATAATTGTAATTTTTCATTTATCCACTTAAAAAAACACCAAAATTCATAAAATAAAATTATCTATAAATAGAGATCACTGTTGATATATTTTGGATCACAATCTCAAGCACTCCATTTTTGCTTCTGTTGGGATATTTTAGTTTTGATGAATTATGTCAAAACATTATCAACTTGTGTTTTTGAAGTTAATCTACAGATAACAAGTTGACGGGGAACGAGATAACAAATTGAGGGGGAACTCACGAAATCAGATGAAGATGATCGAGATCAGACGAGGCTGCAGACGAGACTGATCGAGCTCAGATGAGTAAGATGAGTTCCGGAGTTAACTGATGAGCTATGCAAAATCAAGAGAGAATAAAAGCTAAGCCAGCTAATCAGAAGATCAGATGACCAGATGACCATATCAGAAGAGGATGTTGCAGATCAGAAGAGGAGCAGATGAGACTGATCGAGATCAGACGTGATCGAGATCAGATAAGCTAACCTGATATGCTAATCTGATGTACTAATCTGATGCAGATAAACTGATATGTTGACCTGATGCTATACTGATCTGATCATGTGAGCTGATCAGATTAGGCGAGAAGAAATCAGATATCAGAAAACCAGAAATCTGCATACCAGATCAGGCGAGAAGAAATCAGAAGAGAAGTCATCTGAAGTCATGTTCACTGAGAATCAGAACGCTACTGATGATCAGTTAGCCTGAGTGCTAGTGACCTGAGGGTCAGATTGTCTGAAGTCAGAAGAGCTGAACTCAGTTAGCCTGAGTGTCAGTATACCTGATCAGACAAGGTCCGCTGAAGAGAAGTCCGTTGAATCAAGAATCCTGAGACTCAGAAGAATCCTGAAGACTCAGAGAAACCTGGAGACTCAGAAGATCCTGAAGAATATAACCATTAGATTCAGCTGACGTGGACCAATGAGAGGAAGACAACAAGCCTGAAAAAGCTGCAAAAAGCTACAGAATAGTATGGATTTGAATGTGACTCCATCCAACGGTAACATTCAAATTCACAATATAAATACAAGATCTTCCATCAAATTAAGTGTGGGAAATGCGTGAAACATCCAAAAAGCCAAATCATCCAGCATTTCCACCATAGAACACAGAGCAAGAAATACACGCATATATTCAAAGAGTGTTCTACCCTAGATCTAAGCACAAATGTTATATCCTAAGCTTAGAGAGATTTTCCCATCCTTAGCATTGAGGCTAAACAAATGTAAGGGAAAATCTCAACCTAGTTGGAAACCAAACAAACCTTACCCAAATCAGTTTGGTAGGATAAGTTTGTAGGTTGAGTGTGAACTCGGTAAATATCTAGCAATCCCGAAAGGGAGGGTAGGCGATCCCGTGAGGGTGATAAGTCTCGTTTGAGTGTGAACTCGGTAAACATCTGTTGGGTGTTGGACTAACACGTTAAAGTAACTCCAGTCGGTTAAGTTGGTGCCCCTGATGATAGGGAAGAGTGGATGTAGGAGTAGGACTCCGAACCACTATAAAATCGTGTGTTCTTTACTGCTTTATGTTCTTACTTGCCATATGCGTTCGATTATAAGCAAAACACAAAACACATTGTTCTTAAAAGTAAAAAAAAAAGAAGAGTATTTGGAATCACTCTGCCCTCACCCCTGTTTTATATGCATTACATGGTATTCTCCGCGCAAATGGGTTTTCCAGAAAATCAGGACCAACAAGTGGTATCAGAGCGGGAGTTCTAAAGTTCACTGATTTCAAAGTGACCACCTGAACTGATCTATTTTTAAAACCCGTTTCTGAACTGATACCAACAAGTGGTATCAGAGCGGGAGTTCAAAAGTTCACTTTTTACAAATGTGACAATCTGAACTGATCTTTTTGAAAAACCTCGTTTCTGTAAAAATGCATATATTTTAATGTTTTGGCGTCATTATCAAAAAGGAGAAAATTGTTGGGATATTTTAGTTTTGATGAATTATGTCAAAACATTATCAACTTGTGTTTTTGAAGCTAATCTACAGATAACAAGTTGAGGGGGAACGAGATAACAAATTGAGGGGGAACTCATTTAAATCGCATTTAAGATGATCGAGATCGACGAGGTTGTAGATTTAGACCGATCGAGATCGGATGAGTAAGATGAGTTCCGAGTTAATCGATGAGTGCGGGCAAAATCAAGAGAGAAGAAAAGCTAAGCCGCCTAATCGGGAAGATCGGATGACCGGATGACCGGATCGTAAGAGGAGGCAGCGGTATCGGAGGAAGATGAGAGACCGACGAGATCGAGGCGGATCGAGATCGATAAGCTAACCCGATATCTTAATCGATGTACTAATCGATGATGCAGATAAACCGATATGCCGACCGATCTATATCTCGACCGATCATGTGAGCCGATCGATTAGGGTTAAAAGAAATCGATATCGAAACCGTAAATCAAGATACCGGATCAAAGTAGAGAAGAAATCGTAAGAGAAGTCATCTCAAGTCATGTTCATCGAGAATCGTAACGCCATCGATGATCGGTTAGATCGAGTCTTTAGTGACCGAGGGTCGATTTGCGAAGTCGTCAAGAGTTGAACTCGTTACTTTCGAAGTGTCAAGATACCCGACGACAAAAGGTCATTGCCAAGAGAAGTCAGTTGAATCAAGAATCCTGAGACTCAGAAGAATCCTGAAGACTCAGAGAAACCTGGAGACTCAGAAGATCCTGAAGAATATAGCCGTTAGATTCAGCTGACGTGGACCAATGAGAGGAAGACAACAAGCCAAAAAAAGCTGCAAAAAGCTACAGAATAATATGGATTTGAATGTGACTCCATCCAACGGTAGCATTCAAATCCACACTATAAATACAAGATCTTCCATCAAATTAAGTGTGGAAAATGCGTGAAACATCCAAAAAGCCAAATCATCCAGCATTTTCACTATAGAACACAGAGCAAGAAATACACGCATATATTCAAAGAGTGTTCTACCCTAGATCTAAGCACAAATGTTATATCCTAAGCATAGAGAGATTTTCCCATCCTTAGCATTGAGGCTAAACAAATGTAAGGGAAAATCTCAACTTAGTTGGAAACCAAACAAACCTTACCCAAATCAGTTTGGTAGGATAAGTTTGTAGGTTGAGTGTGAACTCGGTAAATATCTAGCAATCCTGAAAGGGAGGGTAGGCGATCCCGTGAGGGTGATAAGTCCCGTTTGAGGGTGAACTCGGTAAACATCTGTTGGGTGTTGGACTAACACGTTAAACTAAGTCCAGTCGGTTAAGTTGGTGCCCCTGATGATAGGAAAGAGTGGATGTTGGAGTTGGACTCCGAACCACTATAAAATCGTGTGTTCTTTACTGCTTTATGTTCTTACTTGCCATATGCATTTGATTATAAGCAAAACACAACACACATTGTTCTTAAAAGCAAAAAAAAAAGAGTATTTGGAATGACTCCCTCACCCCTGTTTTATATGCATTACATGGTATTCTCCGTGCAAATGGGTTTTCCAGAAAATCGGGACCAACAAGTGGTATCAGAGTGGGAGTTCTAAAGTTCACTGATTTCAAAGTGACCACTTGAACTGATCTATTTTTAAAACCCGTTTCTGAACTGATACCAACAAGTGGTATTAGAGCGGGAGTTCAAAAGTTCACTGTTTTCAAATGTGACAATCTGAACTGATCTTTTTGAAAAACCTCGTATCTGTAAAAATGCATATATTTTAATGTTTTGGCGTCATTATCAAAAAGGGGGAAATTTTTTGGATATTTTAGTTTTGATGAATTATGCCAAAACATTATCAACTTGTGTTTTTGAAGCTAATCTACAGATAACAAGTTGAGGGGGAACAAGATAACAAATTGAGGGGGAACTCACTTAAATCGACGATTTAGGTCAGACTAGACCGTCGAGATCAGATGAGTAAGATGAGTTCCGGAGTTAACTGATGAGCCGTGCAAAATCAAGAGAGAAGAAAAGCTAAGCCAGCTAATCAGAAGATCAGATGACCAGATGACCAGATCAGAAGAGGAGGTTGCAGATCGGTCGAGAAGATGAGATCGACGAGATCGACGCGGATCGAGATCGATAAGCTAACCCGATATGCTAATCCGATGTACTAACTGATGCGCAGATAAACCGATATGTTGGATTGATAAAGATAATCGATCCGATCATGAGCCGATCAGATTAGGGCGAGAAGAAATCGATATCGAAACCGTAAATGTGATACCAGATGAGGCGAGAAGAAATCGTAAGAGAAGTCATCCGTCATGTTCATCGAGAATCGTAACGCCATCGATGATCGCTACTCGAAAAGCTAGTGACTGAGGGTCGATTGTTCAAGTCAAGAGCTGAACTCGCTTAGCCTCGAGTGTCAAGATATTCGACGACAAGGTCCGGCCAAGAGAAGTCCGCTGAATCAAGAATCCTGAAACTCAGAAGAACTCAAGACTCAGAGAAACCCGAGACCTTTAAGATCCTGAAGAATATAGCCGTTAGATTCAGCTGACGTGGACCAATGAGAGGAAGACAACAAGCCAAAAAAAGCTGCAAAAAGCTACAGAATAATATGGATTTGAATGTGACTCCATCCAACGGTAACATTAAAATCCACACTATAAATACAAGATCTTCCATCAAATTAAGTGTGGAAAATGCGTGAAACATCCAAAAAGCCAAATCATCCAGCATTTTCACTATAGAACACAAAGCAAGAAATACACGCATATATTCAAAGAGTGTTCTACCCTAGATCTAAGCACAAATGTTATATCCTAAGCTTAGAGAGATTTTCCCATCCTTAGCATTGAGGCTAAACAAATGTAAGGGAAAATCTCAACTTAGTTGGAAACCAAACAAACCTTACCCAAATCAGTTTGGTAGGATAAGTTTGTAGGTTGAGTGTGAACTTGGTAAATATCTAGCAATCCCGAAAGGGAGGGTAGGCGATCCCGTGAGGGTGATAAGTCCCGTTTGAGGGTGAACTCGGTAAACATCTGTTGGGTGTTGGACTAACACGTTAAACTAAGTCCAGTCGGTTAAGTTGGTGCCCCTGATGATAGGAAAGAGTGGATGTTGGAGTTGGACTCCGAACCACTATAAAATCGTGTGTTCTTTACTGCTTTATGTTCTTACTTGCCATATGCATTTGATTATAAGCAAAACACAACATACATTGTTCTTAAAAGCAAAAAAAAAAGAGTATTTGGAATGACTCCCTCACACCTGTTTTATATGCATTACATGGTATTATCCGTGCAAATGGGTTTTCCAGAAAAACGGGACCAACAAGTGGTATCAGAGTGGGAGTTCTAAAGTTCACTGATTTCAAAGTGACAACCTGAACTGATCTATTTTTAAAACCCGTTTCTGAACTGATACCAACAAGTGGTATTAGAGCGGGAGTTCAAAAGTTCACTGTTTTCAAATGTGACAATCTGAACTGATCTTTTTGAAAAACCTCGTATCTGTAAAAATGCATATATTTTAATGTTTTGGTGTCATTATCAAAAAGGGGGAAATTTTTTGGATATTTTAGTTTTGATGAATTATGCCAAAACATTATCAACTTGTGTTTTTGAAGCTAATCTACAGATAACAGTTGAGGGGGAACAAGATAACAAATTGAGGGGGAACTCACGTAAATCGAGGTCGAGATTAGAACGACGAGATCGAGATGAGTAAGATGAGTTCCGGAGTTAACTGATGAGCTGTGCAAAATCAAGAGAGAAGAAAAGCTAATCCAGCTAATCAGAAGATCAGATGACCAGATGACCAGATCAGAAGAGGAGGTTGCAGATCAGAAGCGGAGCAGATGAGACTGATCGAGATCAGACGTGATCGAGATCAGATAAGCTAACCTGATATGTTAATCTGATGTACTAATCTGATGCGGATAAACCGATATCTCGACTGACGATCTTATCTCGATCGATCATGTGAGCTGATCAGATTAGGCGAGAAGAAATCAGATATCAGAAAACCAGAAATCTGCATACCAGATGAGGCGAGAAGAAATCAGAAGAGAAGTCATCTGAAGTCATGTTCATCGAGAATCGAACGCCATCGATGATCGGTTAGCTCGAAAAGCTAGTGACTGAGGGTCGATTGTCCGAAGTCGAAGATTTGAACTCGATTAGCCTCGAGTGTCAAGATACCGATCGACAAGGTCCGGCCAAGAGAAGTCCGTTGAATCAAGAATCCTGAGACTCAGAAGAATCCTGAAGACTCAGAGAAACCTGGAGACTCAGAAGATCATGAAGAATATAGCCGTTAGATTCAGCTGACGTGGACCAATGAGAGGAAGACAACAAGCCAAAAAAAGCTGCAAAAAGCTACAGAATAATATGGATTTGAATGTGACTCCATCCAACGGTAACATTCAAATCCACACTATAAATACAAGATCTTCCATCAAATTAAGTGTGGAAAATGCGTGAAACATCCAAAAAGCCAAATCATCCAGCATTTTCACTATAGAACACAGAGCAAGAAATACACGCATATATTCAAAGAGTGTTCTACCCTAGATCTAAGCACAAATGTTATATCCTAAGCTTAGAGAGATTTTCCCATCCTTAGCATTGAGGCTAAACAAATGTATGGGAAAATCTCAACTTAGTTGGAAACCAAACAAACCTTACCCAAATCAGTTTGGTAGGATAAGTTTGTAGGTTGAGTGTGAACTCGGTAAATATCTAGCAATCCCGAAAGGGAGGTAGGCGATCCCGTGAGGGTGATAAGTCCCGTTTGAGGGTGAAATCGGTAAACATCTGTTGGGTGTTGGACTAACACGTTAAACTAAGTCCAGTCGGTTAAGTTGGTGCCCCTGATGATAGGAAAGAGTGGATTTTGGAGTTGGACTCCTTACCACTATAAAATCGTGTGTTCTTTACTGCTTTATGTTCTTACTTGCCATATGCATTCGATTATAAGCAAAACACAACACACATTGTTCTTAAAAGCAAAAAAAAAAGAGTATTTGGAATGACTCCCTCACCCCTGTTTTATATGCATTACATGGTATTCTCCGTGCAAATGGGTTTTCCAGAAAATCGGGACCAACAAGTGGTATCAGAGTGGGAGTTCTAAAGTTCACTGATTTCAAAGTGACCACTTGAACTGATCTATTTTTAAAACCCGTTTCTGAACTGATACCAACAAGTGGTATTAGAGCGGGAGTTCAAAAGTTCACTGTTTTCAAATGTGACAATCTGAACTGATCTTTTTGAAAAACCTCGTATCTGTAAAAATGCTTATATTTTAATGTTTTGGCGTCATTATCAAAAAGGGAGAAATTTTTTGGATATTTTAGTTTTGATGAATTATGCCAAAACATTATCAACTTGTGTTTTTGAAGCTAATCTACAGATAACAAGTTGAGGGGGAACAAGATAACAAATTGAGGGGGAACTCACGAAATCAGACGAGGCTGTAGACTAGACTGATCGAGATCAGATGAGTAAGATGAGTTCCGGAGTTAACTAATGAGCTGTGCAAAATCAAGAGAGAAGAAAAGCTAAGCCAGCTAATCAGAAGATCAAATGACCAGATCAGAAGAGGAGGTTGCAGATCAGAAGAGGAGCAGATGAGACTGATTGAGATCAGACATTATCGAGATCAGATAAGCTAACCTGATATGATAATCTGATGTACTAATCTGATGCAGATAAACTGATATGCTGACCTGATGCTATACTGATCTGATCATGTGAGCTTATCGACAGGGCGAGAAGAAATCGATATCGAAAAACCGTAAATCAGATACCGATGAGGCGAGAAGAAATCAAGAGAAGTCATCCAAGTCATGTTCATCGAGAATCGTAACGCCATCGATGATCGCTTAGCTCGAAAAGCTAGTGGACTGAGGGTCGATTGTTCAAGTCGAAGAGCTGAACTCGCTTAGCCCGAAAGTGTCAAGATACCCGACGCATAAGGTCCGCCAAGAGAAGTCCGTTGAATCAAGAATCCTGAGACTCAGAAGAATCCTGAAGACTCAGAGAAACCTGGAGACTCAGAAGATCCTGAAGAATATAACCGTTAGATTCAGCTGACGTGGACCAATGAGAGGAAGACAACAAGCCTGAAAAAGCTGCAAAAAGCTACAGAATAGTATGGATTTGAATGTGACTCCATCCAACGGTAACATTCAAATCCACACTATAAATACAAGATCTTCCATCAAATTAAGTGTGGCAAATGCGTGAAACATCCAAAAAGCCAAATCATCCAGCATTTCCACCATAGAACACAGAGCAAGAAATACACGCATATATTCAAAGATTATTCTACCCTAGATCTAAGCACAAATGTTATATCCTAAGCTTAGAGAGATTTTTCCATCCTTAGCATTGAGGCTAAACAAATGTAAGGGAAAATCTCAACCTAGTTGGAAACCAAACAAACCTTACCCAAATCAGTTTGGTAGGATAAGTTTGTAGGTTGAGTGTGAACTCGATAAATATCTAGCAATCCCGAAAGGGAGGGTAGGCGATCCCGTGAGGGTGATAAGTCCCGTTTGAGTGTGAACTCGGTAAACATTTTTGGGTGTTGGACTAACACGTTAAACTAAGTCCAGTCGATTAAGTTGGTGCCCCTGATGATAGGGAAGAGTGGATGTAGGAGTTTGACTCCGAACCACTATAAAATCGTGTGTTCTTTACTGCTTTATGTTCTTACTTGCCATATGCATTCGATTATAAGCAAAACACAACACACATTGTTCTTAAAAGCAAAAAAAAAAGAGTATTTGGAATCACTCTACCCTCACCCCTGTTTTATATGCATTACATGGTATTCTCCGCGCAAATGGGTTTTCCAGAAAATCGGGACCAACAGCTTCTTAACTTGTGCCAAATCTTCTAAATTTTTATCATTTTCTACATGGATCCAAATCATTCAAATTATTCTCACTACTCCTAAAACCGTTCAAATTCTCAAAATTATCAAAATTTCGAGTCCTTTTTAACTGTATTGTATTTTTTATTTTATAATTATAATTTTTTTAATATTAAATAAATGTGTATATTTCTTAAATATTTTAAATATAATAAAAAATATTATAGATTTAATTGTTCAGTTATAAAAGAAATAATGTATTAAAGGGTTGTTGTGGTTGTGAGTGATTATGAATAAAGTATGAAAAAAAATGAACTTGAATTGTAGAGTAAAATGTGTATGTGGAGGAAAGAGAAATAATTTTTTTATTAATTGGTCATGATTATATTGGACATAGTTAAAGATGGTCTAATAGATAATAGATATGAGGGTATCAGAGTCATTTTGAATACAATTAGGGCAATCTTGAGACGGGGTTGTAATGAACTTTTCTTAGGGTGTGTTTGAAACACTTAAAACAGCTTCCAGAAGCACTTATTTTTAAAAGCTGTGAGAGGGAGCTTTGAAAATAAGTGCTTCTGAAGCTGTTTTAAGTGTTTCAAAACACGTCTTTAGTTTGGGTCTTTGGGATAAGGCCTATATACGGGCTTTTTCGTTTGGGGTTGGGCCTTAAGATTATTTATTCAGTATGAGCTCTAGTCCCCCACTTTCGAACACGACCTATTACTCCTCTCAATATGATTATACAAAGATTTGTATAAGACGGTCCAAGAGTTTATAGAATTTCAAACTAATCATATTTTAAAGGAAAGTATAACTTAAATACTAAAATGAAGGTCAAATATAACTATATAAGACTCTCATTTAATACCCCTCGTATGATTAATTTCTTTCAAATGTTCTCCATGGACCCATTTTGTTACATTAAGGAGTAGGGGTGTGCAAAATACAATTTGGACTGTAAAACCCGATGGAACCGAATCGAATCGAGATTAAAAAAAATTGCTACATTTTTCGATTTACGATTCAATTTTCAAATTTTATACAAAAACTTTTTTATTTTGATTGGGTTGATAAAAACCGATCAAACCAAACCGAATCAAAATAATTATAATTATAATTATAATATCAATTATATATAGTTATTTATATTTGAAAATTTTAAATTCCTAGAACCTTATTAAATTAACCAAATCAATTTCTATTTACATATTTTCTTCAGCCCACGCCCCATGTTCACACTCATGACTCATCACTCATTAGTAGTCACAACTCACATTTCTTTTCTCCTTTCCCTTCTCAATGAGGCGTCGATTCTCTTTCGCCCTATTTTTTAGTGTTTTATTTGTGAATGTAAATGGATTAACTTTTATGTTAAAAAGTGGGGATCTCCCACATGTTCAAGTGCTTCTTTCTTTGTTGCTTTTAAATTATTTTTTATATGTTTTCTGTTATTATTGCGTAATTTTAGCCCAAATCATGACTTCGCCATAAATGTTATGAGAAGGCTTAGTTTCTGCTTGTTTCAGCCCAAATCATGAATTCATTTATAAACAATGAAGGATTTACATGCATGTAGTATAACATGTACTCCCCCCGTCCCAGATGACTTGAACACTGGAAATGACACGCAAATCAAGTAAAGTGAGTTTTAGTGGGTTTGAGTGAAATAAAATAAGGATGTTGTGAGTGTATTAATATTATATTTATTTTCATTTCCTAGTGTTCAAGGTTGGGACATCCAAATAAGACAAGTGTTCAAGTAATGTTGGGACGGAGGGAGTATTATTTGTCATTACTTGGGTTTGTTTAGATTATTATTTATTTTAATTTTTAAGCTTTAAAACGACTATTGTACTGATATTTAAGATGTGGAGTGTGGAGGCTAGCTTTTGAAACCTATTCAAGCTTAACCTTTTTTAATTGTTTTTAGCTTTTGGGAACTATTTGATTGATGCTTAGATGATTATTTTTTTATGTGTTATTTTACCTTTCTTCATGAAAAAGTTGTCTGTCTTTTGTCTTTACTTTTAAAATTAAAAAAAAAATTGAAAATTTCGATTTTTGGACCAAACCGAAATATGGTTGGGTTTCGATTTCGAACCGTTCAGTATTTACAAATATGATTGGGTTTCGATTTGGTTCAAAATTTTCGTTTATATTTCAAATTTTCATATTATGATCGATTCACTCCACCAAACCGCCTTTTGCACACCCCTACTAAGGGGTGTACGTTAATTGTACATGATATTTTGTGCGTAGTAAACAAAAGAAGAGGAAATTTTGGTTGGCCAAATATGCCTTGAACGTCAGACTATATTACTTCTACCATTTGGATAGCCACAATTTGGTCCTTGTAGAAAGTCAAAAATGAGAAGACATTCGGGAACATTGTTCCGATAGCAAGGAAAATATCGGAAGAAATCAAAGTAAGACCATGATCCTAGTTAGTGAGGAAAAACCTATTTTAAAATCAAGCTAAGTATTGGTTACTTGTATTATTTGTAGAGCAGTAGACCCTTTCTTTTCCTTGTTGGATAACCGTGAGGAGTGCTAAATCCACATTTTAACAAACTAATAGGAGGGAGGTGACATACCTGCCGTCGCACGGCGAACGCGACATAGGTGGTTTCTGTCGCATGGTCAACGCGACAGAAAAGACATCTGTAGCGTTGACTATGCGACAGAAAAAGGTTTTTTTTTTCGAAAATGTTAATTTATTATTTCAATTTATAAGTGTATTCGAGAATTTTTTTAAAAGGTTTTCGTAGATTTGTAAAATCTTGGGATAGTATCGAATCTGAATACATGTAAAATCTTGATACAAATAATATTAGTTGTTTCATTCAAAAGTATTAGTTGTTTAGTTTTGAATTTATTAGTTATTTCATTTAAAAATAGCCTAGGTGCACCGTTTATTCATAGTGTATTTTATAAACATACAACTTGTTATATTAAAGCATGCAACTATTAATATGAAAAAATAGTTGCACGATTCAGTATAAATAAGTAGCACTTTTCAGCATAACAAGTTACACTTTTCAGTTGTTTTAAAATATTTATTGTTTCATTGAAAGACATTAAAAGCAAACAAAATTTTGTAATTATAATTTTCATAATTAATACATTTATTTTTATTAAAAAGTAATCATTTAAATAAAAAAATATTTATGATAAATTAAGAGTAAATAGTTTAACTTATAATAGTAGACTGTTGAATCACAATTAATAAAAAAAAAAGAAAAATACATGAGATTTAAATATCTTTTCCCCAATCCAAGTGTTCCCTCTTTTGTATCACTAACCCTCCAGCACCGTCAAAATATAATCGGGGGTTTCTCCATCCTTGATGCATGAATGTTGCACAAATCTTGAAGAATGTGATTCTGAAATCAGCTGGATCTCCATTAATCTTGAATTTTCCATGTAATTAAAAATATAAAGGTTGTTATTATGATATATAGTTTTACAAAATATTAAAACGTGTAAAATGCAAACATGGTTAAACTTACTTCTAATATAGTCCACATGTGTTCCCGGCACTCGAAAGGTACCATAAACCAGTTTGTCCATTTTGGGTCAAGGTACTTGCAGCATATGATCCATACCATGTTATTCGCACAGAATCCAAACCGTGCGATGAAACTATTTGTGTTCAAGTAGTTTGTACATATTAAGAAAGCTATTAATTATATAAAAACTTCAAACGGGATATTATTTATAAAAATTAGATTACCTCCCATCTTTGTCCAACCACAACAATGGGGGAGGTCTTTCCTTGTTATCAACAGTGTTGACATTTCTGGATGTTATTTTTTTCCACTCATCTTTTAATAAGATATACAAATATATTCATTTTTATAGATTTAAGTAAGTAAGTTCTATATTATTATTGATTTTTATAAAAAGAAGTTAAAACATTTAACAAGAGATAAAAAATTGGAATACTAATTTATCATATGGAGCAATTAAGTACAAATAAATAATTCATCTAACATAAAAAAAAGTGTACTACTGATTGCTATTATCGTCATAAGGGTTGTTGGGTTGGTTTTGGTAATATTGTTGAAATGCGGCTCCGTCCCACCACCAACCAGGAGGTATTTATTGGGCGAATTGTTCAGGGGCATATCCTTGTTGCAGTCCCCAATAGGCTGGATTGGGGACCGTTGCCGTACCTGCATGATGGGCAATCACGTTAAGTCCAAGCATGATATAATTTGGACACTGTGGATCCACATAAACTTGATTGATCAATGTCTGTGTGCGTTGCCTCACGTGTCCCAACATTTGTTGCGTTGACCCCGTCATGGCATTGACATAAACATTGTTTTCACCGTGTGCAGGGTTGTGCACTCTCGGATGTGTTATTTTTGCATACCATATAGGATAATCCGACGTGGTACTATCTGGCACTACAGCTTCGGTACCAAGCTACCCGAGATGGTAATTATGATTTGTCATTTCGTTCCAATATGCCACCGTACGCCCATACACTTTTTTATAGCTCTTTGCCTTGGCACCCAATTTAGAAAGATTATGATCGAAATTGAGCGTTGGTGGGGGTACGGACTGAACTCTCCCATATTGCCTTGCAACCCTCTTCGCCATATACCCTTCGGTGAAGTCAAGAAAATGAATGCATCCATGAAATAACGATACCGGTGGGATAGACGATGGACTGCCGAATGGAGTCCAATTGACCTATAATGTAAATGAAATATTTTTATAAGACATTTTTTTAAGGTACTTAAATTATAAATGACGTTATTACTAGTATGTATTGAGAATGAGAAACATACATGACTCGATGGGTAATTATCCAATAGTTTGCGATAAGGTACAAGATCCCGTGTCCTGGAACTGAATGTTTGGGAGTTGTTCCATTGCAATGCTCTTGGGGTCTTAGGGTCATAATACGTAGCTTCACTGCGTTTGCACAACTCAGTGAAGTACTCGTATATCCAGCACTGAAAAATTTAAATGAGTTTTGAGTTATTATATGTAGCAATATATTGATAACAGTTTATTAAATATCATTCGAAATATTATTGAAATTGAATTTTGACCTCAAGTATTGTTAAGCAGCCCGAAATCTGTGCCACTTCACTTCTGGATGCTATTCCAAGCTGGCGATATAAATAAGCCAATGTTGTAGCTCCCCATGCATAGTGAGGTACATAATCGAGATCATCCAACACCTGTAGATAATCTATGGGGACAGAATCACGTGTTTTATCAACAAAGAGTGTAGTCTCCATCAAGTACCACAGGTAACCTCGAGCAATAGACACATTACTAAGGTTCTCACCGATACAGTCGTTGTGTATGTTGTTGGGGTTATACTGAAAAATATGCTTTTACTTTGTATAACCAAACTGAATTTCTTATTTATTTTACTTAAATAAATTATTTATCACGTGTTGCATTAAATATGAATGAATGTTATATATATTTACTGCATACCCGTTCGATAAGTCAGTACGTGTTACGTTGTAGTTAATTTGGTGATACCAGATCACAGAAGATCAAATTAACAGTTCCTCGTGACTAAGTACAAATTCACAACCCAGATGAAAATGAACAACCCATCATGAAAGGTTGAAGTGTAAGGCTCATATTGATTTGTCTTGACCAAGGGATTACACTAGTGCATTATGATGCGCTGAAAAGGACCTACAGGAGGATAAATTCTTCGGTACTGAATATACAAGAATTAGACCTCAGTGGTTCATTATTTCTTAATCTTCGTCCCTTAAATAGGATCGTGTGAAATTAATAACTATTGATTTGACTTATTATGGGAAGAGAATCAATGTGATTCGATACATTGTATCTTGGGCAATATTATTAATTACATGACGATTGCTAAGATTTAATACGGAGAATCGCATGCAGGTACGGCTTTCTTGATTTGTCCCCTTGGTGGGCTCAGAATCTTTATCATACCAAATCTTGCAAGTTGAAATTTATTTCCGGTATGGATAATTATGTTGAGTTGTCTTTGGATTGAACCATCGTCTCAACGGTTGTCTCTACAAGAGGTTAGTATTTACATAATTCCTAGATTCTGCATGCTTTGGATTTACGTGAATTATGTGTACGAATGTTGTTTATTTCCTTATTAATTATTATATTGAATTGATTTAGGATTAATTCATGTTAGTAATTAATTAATTAATTTAAATATGTATTTAAATTCAACCCGAATAGATCCGGACACCCCTAATTTCCCAACAATTGGTATCAGAGCCTCAGTTTTGAGCTCTGTATTTAAATTATGTTGGCCATTAAATTTTATTAAAAATTGGATAGTGGAATTGTTAGATCTGTTTTGCAGGTATCCAATTGTCATGGTATTTAATGTGTTTATTTATTTCATGCGTATGAATGGTTTTAATTTGACTCGTTCGAATTTGTTTTTCTCGTGAGAAAATCCACGAGTAGATTAGGCTATTTGATTTGTCCAATGTAATAGACTAGTCTAGATTTAGGTTTATTTATTTTGTAAAATAAATTGTAACTTGATCGAAGATGAAGGCGAAAATGAGAAATTAAAATGGATCCGAAACCATACGTGGGCGACGTGCGTCGCGCGAAACGTGCCAATGGAGGCACGCGCGCGACGCAGATGTCGCTAGTTGAACGAAGCAGGGCGCCGCGGGGGGGGCGGGATTGGCGCTATGGGCGCCAGCAGTACGCTGGCGCGGGCGGCGCGGAGCCTTGACGCCAACGGCACGGGCGCTTAGTGCCGGGCGGCCGGACGCCGGGCGCGGCGCGGGAGGCTTGAGTGGGCACGGCAACGACGACACGGCCGGGTTGGGTCTGGCACTGCACGCCCCCTACCCGCGAAGCTGGGTTTGCACGGACGTGACTTTTCGAGACGTTCGAGTGGGAGAAATTCAAGAAAGCGTTTCTTCAAAATCAAGCCAAGAAAAATCAAACCATGACAATTGGATAATTTGTGCCCAATATGTTTATTTTTCTGCTTTGCTTGATTTATTGTTGTATTTTCTTATGCTTTGTTTAATTTGTTTAAATGTGTTTGTGTGAGAATTGCCCAACGAAAAATCTCAAATTCAAAAAACAATTACTAAGTATATTTTAAATAATTAATTTGGCTTCGAATCAAATTAATTTTGACCTCCATGATTTATTTATTTGTGAAATCGTTTGGAGAAATTCCCCTAAGGGACGGCCAAAAGAAAGTTTTCACATGAATAAATTCTCAAAAGGATGATTGTGAATTATTATTAGTGGCGACGATGACCCTCCCAAGAGGCTCGATCAAAACGAAGTAGTAATTCTGTATTTAATCATGGTTATTACTTAGGTATAAAATTGATATGCATATACTTCGCTGAAGTCCCTGTCAATTTTATATTGGTCAAGTGGGAGCCAACTATTAATTTTTTTTTTAAATTAAAGGTTTATAACTGTTCTTGTTTGTAACCTGCTTGAATGTGATTTAAATGATGACCCTCCCAAGAGGCTCATTTAAAACTGTTTTGAGATGTTGGTTAATGCATGTTCATATTTTTTTGAGATTTCAATATGAATCATGTGATCGAATTATGTGATTTTCTTTGTGTTGATCCAGATATTGACACAAGATGTATGTTTATTTTAGTTCAGCATGTCGCAACTTTTTAATCCATTAAAATATATGCTCAAAGAAAACCAACTTACTGGTGAAAACTATGGAGTTTGGAAAAGAAATATGAAATTTGTCCTCACTGCACAACCACAACATTGGGTTCTTGGGGGATCCAAACCTGAAAAACTTACTGATGGGTCATCAAATGCGGAGAGATCCATGTATGAAATCTGGGAGCAGGCCAACAAATTTATGAAGTGTATGATCTTGACTTCATTGTCTGATGATTTGAAACACATTCATAAAGATGTTGAAACAGCTGCGGAAATCATGCAAAGTCTCGAAGAAATATTTTCAACAGAAAGCCGCATGACTGAACAGTTTCATCAAAATGGCATGGACAAGCAAAAGATGACGGAGGGAACAACTGTAAGGGATCATGTTCTCAAAGTCAGGCGCCATTTTGAGAAACTAGCCTACCTGGGTGCTAAGTATGATGATGGGGCTCAAATCGAATTCTTGTTCCTAACTCTTCCAAGATGTTTTAATGAGTTTTACTGTAGTTTTGTGATGAGTGATCACATGTTTACTATGGATACTCTACAAGAGGTCTTGGAGATGATAGAGAAACATTTGGGACAAGAAGACGAGGCTTTGGTGACTAAGAAACTTCTTTCAAGATCTAGGCCAGTGGAAGGCAAGATCAAAGTGAAGATGATCAGTCGGAAACAAAGCAAAGCTCGTACTAAGAAAGGTAAAGGTAAGGCGGTAAGTGGGTTAGGGATCCAAAAGAAACCAAAAGAGAAGTGTTTTAACTGCGGTGAAAAATGACATTGGAGGTGGGCCTGTTCCAAACCCAAGAGGAATGGAAAGAAAGGTAATTCTCTCGCACTAGTTGTTGATACTTGTTTAGCAGCGTATGCTACCCATTCATGGGTGGTGGATACGAGATCCACTGATCATGTTTGTTTCACTTTACAGGGGTTCAAGCGGACCCGACAACTTAGTGGAAGAGAGATCCTCGTCACGCTGGGTGATGCTATGAGAGTGGCAGCTGAAGCAGTGGGAGACGTGCACCTGTCTTTTGAAGACAAGAGTTTAATTTTAAGAGATGTTCTTTATGTTCCTGTTTTTCGCAAAAACCTTATTTCTGTTTCAAAACTATTTGCTGATGGATATTCTATTCGTTTTAATAGACATGTTACTATTTTTCGTAACGATGTGGTTATCTATCATGGAACATTACAGAACATTCTCTACATTATTAACTGTGCACATCACACACACAATGCATCCTATAACACATCTACTATTTTGAGTAAAAGGAAATGTTCGACCAACGTGAACGAGACACTTCTTTGGCACCTAAGATTAGGTCATATTAATCCAAAAAGGATTCAAAGGTTGGTCCAAGATGGTTCATTGGAGTCCCTCCTAATTGAACCATTTCCAACTTGCGAATCACGTTTGGAGGGTAAGATGACTAAGAGGGTATTTGGAGCCAAGGGGCTTAGAGCTAAAGAAGTGTTGCAGATCGTTCACACCGATGTATGTGGTCCAATGCAAATCAAAGAAAGAGGAGGCTACGAGTATTTCGTTGCGTTTATCGATGATTACTCACGCTATGGGTACATTTTCCTAATTAAGCATAAATCTGAGACCTTTGATAAATTCAAAGAATTTAAGGCTCAAGCAGAGAATCATAAGGAAAAGAGTATCAAGTTTCTACGATCCGATCGTTGAGACGAATACCTCAGCGATGAATTCTTGAACTACATGTCGGATGAATGGATTGAATCCCAGTTGACTACACCCGGTACCCCTCAACAAAACGGGGTTGCAGAACAAAGAAACATAACGCTTCTAGAAATGGTAAGATCAATGATGAGTTATGCGGATTTACCAAAATTGTTTTGGGGTTACGCCTTGCAAACAACATCTTATATTCTGAACTTAGTGCCATCCAAATCAGTTCCAAAAACCCCTAGGGAATTGTGGACGGGGCGCAAGCCCAGCTTAGAACACATGAGGATCTGGGGGTGTCCGACATACGTGTTGGATAGGAAAGCCGGGAAATTGGATGCACGTTCGGAATTAAGGTTGTTTATAGGGTACCCCAAAGGAACGAAGGGATGCATGTTCTATGGTCCTGAAGATCAAAAGGTCGTAATCAGTACACACTTTATATTTTTGGAAGAAGACTATATGAACGACAAAAAGCCTAGAAGCGAGATTACCTTAGAAGAACTTATGGGGCCAACTCCGTTGCCAACTGTACAAGAAGACATAACACGTGTCACACCTACACAACAAGAACCTCATCGTAGTGGGAGGGTTGTCAGATAACTCGAGCGATTCTTAGGGATCGGAGAGTCCTCGGACTTGATCTCAGGAGAAGAATCAGATCCATGGTCCTACAACGAGGCGATCCAGGACTAGGATGCGACATCTTGGCAAAAAGCAATGGAAGCCGAGATGGGTTCAATGGATCACAATAAAGTGTGGGAGCTAGTCGAACCACTTAATGGGGTAAAACCCATTGGATGCAAGTGGGTATACAAGAGAAAAAGGGGACCGGAAAGAAAGGTTGAAACCTTTAAAGCGTGACAAAACTTTTTCGCAATAAAGGGGACTCGTGGCGAAAGGGTACACTCAGAAAGAAGGGATCGACTATGAGGAAACTTTTTCACCCGTAGCCATGCTCAAGTCCATCCGAATTCTCTTGTCGATTGCTGCGCACCTAAATTTTGAGATATGGCAAATGGATGTCAAGATAGCTTTACTCAACGGAGGTCTTGATGAAGAGTGTTGGGAGATGAATTTAATAAAGAGAGATTTTGATTAGATCCCAAAACCCCTGAGTATGACATGTTCAGGATAATCTTGATAGTTGAGTCAGGATTCAGTTTTAGAGTGTTCAGGATGTTATCTGCAAAATGTATAGTCAGCAGATATAGAACAGGATAGGTTCTAAAGACTCAGTAAGTTTTCAAGTTTCAAAGATGAAACTAAGAAATCAAGACTCAAAGGAGAAATCGAGATATCAAGACTCAAGCAGAAATCGAGAATCAAGACTCAAAGGAGAAATCGAGATATCAAGACTCAAAGGAGAAATCAAGACTCAAAGATGAAGACTCAAGATATCGGGCCAAGATATCTGTGAAGACTCAAAAGTCATCAAGACTCGTAAGTCATCAAGACTCGAAGACCCTCAAGACATCAAGACTCGTAAGACTCGAAGACCTCAAGACGCGGAAGACATAAGATCAAGATCAAGATCAAGATCAAGGATATCAAGGCACAAGAATTATCAAGACTCAATAATGTATCAATGCTCAAGATAAATCAATGTTCCGAGGCAATCGAAAAATATCTATCTCAAGGATTCAATCGAGAAAAAACGCGATTCCTTAGAAAAATAGATATTGCCCAAGACATTCTCATGCATAAAAGGAACTAAGACAAATTGTTGTTAAGGTTATATCACTCGAGATGTAACAAAAAAAGAGAGATTGAGGTTGTCTACCTTTAACCGGAGACAAAAGTCAAAAAGAAGAAGACAAACATCAGACATTATCGATAATCGACAAATGATGACAGTCAATTAAAAAGATGTCAAGTACTAAGTTCCACACTTGCAAAAAGTGATGACCAAACTACATGAAAAGCAAACTTACCTAAAACGTCTAGGGAGTCTCAAACCCTAAATATAGCCGTTCATCACACACCATAAGAGGAAACTCACGGCTATCTCTTCCAACGGATAGTTTTTCAAGAGTGACCTTGGTGTATGCCTATAAATACTTGTGACCCTCTACATTGAAGGTTACGGGAAATTTGTAAGCAACTCAAGAGCTCAAACTTATTATTGCAAGTTGAAGCACTCGAAAAACCAAGAATTTCCCATGTGCTTTATTTCGAAGAGAGCTCATTCCACTAAGCCTAGCTTGATAAGATATATCCAAAGCTTAGTCGAGATATCCTAGCCTTTGCATTGTTCTTAATTGTAAAGGATATCTCATCCTAGTTGGAAACCAACCAAGAAACCCCAAACCCTTTGTAAGGTAGTTTGAGTGTGATTGTTGGTGAGATTGGAGTTGTAAAGAGTTAGTAAACTACAAGGAGGTAGTCAGAAAGCTCTAGAGGAGAAGTGAGTAATCTATCTTGGATAGACAGATAGCGTGTGTGTGTTTTGAGTTAGTAAACTACAGAGGTAGTCAGAAAGCTCAAAAAAGAAAGGTTAGTAAACTACAAGAGGTAGTCAGAAAGCCTTAGGAAGTGATTAGTGAATTTCTCTGAAGTGATCAGGGAGAGTGGACGTAGGATCTTGAGTCTCTGAACCACTATAACTTGTTGTGTTCTTTGCTTTTTGTTTTGCTTTGATTAACTGTTGCATATCTTTAAACTGAAAGCATATTTTCACTTATATTCAGTTGGAATCAATCCACTGAAGTTGCATCTGAACTGAATCACAGCCTAATCACTGTTCCATTAAAAAGGAAGGTTTTCAGCAAAAGCTTAAAACGAGTATAAACTAAGGGCCAACCATTCCGCACATCTGAGTAGCTAGAACAGATAGTTACCAAACTGAACTTACTCTTCTGAGGGTTCAGTAAGTTAGTTATCTGATCCAAGCAGCTCAGGATCTCTGAAAACTCAGGATCAGTTGGGATTATCTGAGGTATCTGAAAGCAGCTCAGGATCACTGTCTCAGGTAGACTTTGACTCAGAGCGATTTGTGCTTCTCAGGACCAAATCATCAGGACAACCTGACCCAAGCTGACCTCAGTAAAGAAAAGTTTTAAAAACACTGAACACGTGTATTCCCCCCATACACGTGTAAGACTCATTTACACCGGGACCAACAAGTGGTATCAGAGCAGTGGTTCAACTTGACCACCTGCTTTGTTGACCAAAGTCTTATTTGCTAATATATTTGTGGTCTATCTGAACAGATCTTATTTGTTGAATTCTTAAAAGACTCAGACAAAATGTCTTCTAAGAAACTTCACATGTTCTCAGTAGAGAACTATGATTTATGGAGACTGAGAATGCAGGCTCACCTGTATTCCAAACATGAACGTATGTGGAGAGTGGTCTCTGAAGGTTCATTCCAATTTACTGTGGTGAATCCCAGAGGGACAGAAAATGAGAGAAATGATCCCCGAATAGAATTTCCTAAGTCTGATGACCAACTGACTCCTGAGGAGAGGAAGTTAGTCAATCTAGACTATATTGCTAAAGACACACTATACAGTACAATTGATGATGGTGTGATGGGAATGATTTCTCACTGTAATACTGCAAAAGAAATTTGGGATACACTAGCTGTAATGTGTCAAGGCACAGATCATATCAAGGAAAACAAACTTTCAGTTGCAATTGGAAAGTTTGATAGTTTTGAAATGGAAGATGGTGAATCTATAGACAAATTGGAAGTCAGATTTACTAGCATTATGAATGATCTGAATGCACTTGGAAAAAGATATCCACAGAGAGGAGTGGCATTGAAAATTCTTAGAGGTCTTTCTAAGAAATGGGATATTCATGTTGTGGTGATTGAAAACACCAAAAATATTGATTCAATGCCATATCAACAAGTCTTCTCTGAGCTGAAGGCCTATGAGTTTGTAATTGATAAGAAATCTAAAAAGGCTGACAGCAAAGATGATTCATCATCTAGTAAAAATTTGGCTTTCAAAGCCAAGGATAAAACATGTAAAACTAGAGAGTCTGAGAATTCTCTTGCTAAGAATCAGGATGAGCTTGAGGATAAGCTAGCACTGATGGCCAGGAGATTTGAAAGAATTAATAGTCGATATGGAAAATACAAAAACTATTACAGGAATCACAGGTACCAGAAGAAAGCTGAGGACAAATCAACTGAGAAGAAGAAGGACCTGAAAGCTGAAGGATCTTCATCCAAAAGGAAGGACTCCAAGTCCAAAGAAGTAAGTGATCAGGATGATGATGCCAACAGATGCTACAATTGCCAAAAGAAAGGTCACTTCCAGTATGATTGTCCTGACCTGAGTGCTAAGGAGAGAAGAGAAAGACAAGCTAAAATAGACAAGAAGTTCTCTAGCAAAAAGGCCATGGTTGCAGAAGAAGAACATTCTGAGGAAGGATCTAGCTCTTCAGATGAAATATTCTCAGACAGTGAAAGTGATGATCTCTGTCTAATGGTTGTTGAGGAGGTAAACTTTTCTTTCTCTGTTGTTGCTCATACACTAGCACAAGAGTTGTCAAGTTCAACAGTAAACAGTCATTTTGACCTGATGGATTCTTTTGAGAATCTGATGAAGGACTATGTTGTTCTACAAGAACTGCTAAATGAAACTCAAGATCAGAATAAGGAACTGAAGGCTGAAAATCTTAAATGGAAAGACTCTAGCAATACTGAAATCAGTTCTCAATTAATGGGAGCTACTGATGAACTGGATGTTCTGAAAGTACAACTCTCAGAAAAAGAGAAGTTGATAGTGACACTGAATGAAAAGCTAGAGAAATCCACTGAAGAGATTCTGCTGATCAGAACCAAGTTCAATGACCTCTCTGAGAAGCATGAGACTCTACAGAACTGTGAGGATAGTGCGCAGAAGAAGCTAACTCTATTGAATACTGCATCTAAAGTAATAGATGAAATTCAGAGTTATCAGAGACCTGCCACTATAAAATCTGGATTGGGATACATTCCAGGGGGAACCTCACAAGGTCATCTGAACGCTACATCAAGTAGCAAGAAGACAATCTTTGTTAAACCAGTGGCACCTACACTTCAAACTGAAGAAATGCCCAAGGTGTTAGACAAGGGAAAATGACATATGGTTCCAGCAAAACTGAATGATCAGGTAAGAAAGCCCAAACCTCAGGTGAAGGCTAGAAAACCTGAGCACTCAGTAGGAAAATTTCAGGCAAGTAATTCGAAGCCTCGGGCTAAGAATGTAAACCTGAAAGGATCTCAAGATCGAACCATCGGAGGAATCTTCAGAAGAGAAACACTCGCAGAGACATTCTCAATGAAGAGACCAAGTCCTCAAATATCTTGAAAGACCCAATTTCAAAGACAGTGCAACTCGAACCCCACTTGCCTAAGGGTAAAGGTTACCTGAACCCGAGTCAGTAAAGATTCAGACCGGCTGCACAGAAGCCAAAGCAAATGAACAAAAGGCCTGTACCAAAGAAAAACTCTAAGGCTCATGTTCATGCTAAGGCAAGCACTCATACACAGGAAACTGCTAAGGCACCCAGAGTAGTAAATGTGTATGTAGATGTTTATGGAAGACAGATCAACCACTCTAAAGTGATTAGAGTTGTCAAAGCGATTTGGATTCCTAAAGGTACAAATTTAACCTTGTAGGACCCTACACAAATTGGGTACCTAAGAATTGATCATTTTTGAGGAGAAAAACAAGGGCCTTTGGTGATTGAAGATCACATAAGAGCGATGAGTGGAGATGAAATGGCCCTAACAGTATGGTATCTTGACAGTGGATGCTCAAGACATATGACATGATTCAAAAAGATACTCAGTGACTATGTTGAACAAAGAGGCCCTCAGATCACATTTGGAGATAACTCAAGGGAATGATGAAGGATATGGAACTTTGGAAATTATTTCGATTCATATCCATGGTGTTTCATATGTATCTAGATTGAAGCATAATCTGCTTTCAATAAGCCAATTCTGTGATAAGGGTTTTAATGTTGAGTTCTCTAAGAACTTATGTTATGTGAAAGATGATATTTCACAGAAAATATTACTAACTGGTACAAGAAAAGGAAATGTGTATCTTGCTGATTGGAGTTCAATTCCTAAAGATACATGTTTGGTTGCAAAAAGTTCCACAGATACCGGTTGGTTATGGCATAAAAGAATGAATCACCTGAATTTCAAAACCCTGAATAAACTTGCAAGATTAGCTCTTGTGAGAGGGTTGCCAAATGAAGTGTTCAGTAAGGAACATGTTTGTGATGCGTGCCAAAAAGGAAAACAAGTTAAAGCATCATTTAAAAGCAAAGTAGATGTTTCTACAGAGAGAATACTTCAGTTGTTGCATATGGATCTTTTTGGTCCAGTAACACCAGTAAGCACTAATGACAAGAAATATACACTCGTAGTAGTTGATGACTACTCAAGATATACTTGGGTCATATTCTTACTCAGTAAGAAGGAGACTCAGATAAAACTGTCTGAGTTACTGAAAAGGCTCAGTATTGAGAAAAATCTGAGTGTGGTCAAAATCAGATCTGACAAAGGAACTGAATTTATAAACCATATTATATCTGATTATTGTGCAGCAAATGGAATTACTCATGAAACATCAGCTACAAGGACCCACCTTCAACAAAATGGTGTTGCTGAAAGAATGGACATGACTTTAAAAGAAGCTGCAAGGACCATGATAGCTGAAGCTGAGATTCCTAAAAGATTTTGGGCTGAAGCTGTCAAAACTGCATACTATTCACAAAACAGATCCATGCTGACCAAGAGTCAAGGCAAAACACCATACGAGCTTTGGAATGAAAGGAAGCCTCTTGTTTCTTTCTTTCGTGTGTTTGGTTGCAAGTGTTTCATACACAATAATGGTAAAGATCAGTTGAAAACATTTGATAGCAAAGCTGATGAAGGAATATTCTTAGGATATTCTGAAGTCAGTAAAGCTTTCAGAGTTTACAACTGTAGGACTCTTATTTTGGAGGAAACACCTCATGTTGTTTTTGATGAATCTACTTGTGTTCAGAAGAAACAAGAACATGATGCAGAAGATATGACCAAGAGAATCACCAGATTAAGCCTGAAAAGGAATGACAAATCATCCACTGAACCTGAAAAGAAGAAGTCAGTCACCTTCTATGAATGGAGTGACTCAGACTCAGACAAAGAAGTTCAGGATGAAACTCAGGATGGTGAGACTCAGGAAAGGCAACACACCAAAGGTGACCAATCTGAACAGACACCAGTTCAGACTCAGGTATGTGATGCCAATGAAGATGTGGTCACAGCTGAGGCAAATTCTGAATCTATCAACCAAAGGGGAACAAATGTCACTGACAATGTTCTGAATAGAATTTCCCCTGAGGAAGATGATTCCCTTTCTCCTTTTCTGTTGTTCCCTGAGTTTATTGAACTAACTGAACCTAACATTTCAAATGCTGAGGATACTATTGAAGGGGGAACATCTAGAAGAAGTTGGTTAGATAGTCATCCTACAAGTCAGATTGTGGGTAATCTAACTGAAGGTGTTAAAACAAGAAGGTTCCATGGTGAGAGTGCACTATTCTGCTGCTTCCTATCAGAGAAAGAGCCTACTGAGATTGAAGAAGCTCTACAAGATTCTTTTTGAATTACTGCTATGCAAGAAGAGCTGAATCAATTCTCAAGGAATGAGGTATGGGAGCTAGTGGATAGACCTGAAAAGCACAATGTTATTGGAACCAAGTGGGTATTTAAGAATAAAAGAGATGAGAACAACAACATTGTAAGAAACAAGGCAAGACTAGTTGCACAAGGTTATTCCCAAGAAGAAGGCTTGGATTATGATGAAACATTTGCACCTGTTGCAAGACTAGAAGCCATCAGATTGTTTCTTGCATATGCTGCCCACATGAAGTTCACAGTCTATCAAATGGATGTGAAAAGTGCATTTCTGAACGGTGTGCTTAAAGAAGAGGTTTATGTGGAACAACCTCCTGGTTTCAGACAAAATGACCAAGTTTACAGGCTCAGAAAAGCCTTTTATGGTCTTAAGCAAGCACCAAGAGCATGGTATGATACTCTTTCTCAGTTTCTTACTGACCACGGTTTTGTCAAAGGAACTGTTGATAGAACTTTGTTCAGGATAGAAGATTGGGAAGATATCTTACTAGTTCAGATATATGTTGATGACATCATTTTTGGATCTCCAAATCATCGGTTGTGTGAAAAGTTTTTCTACAGCGATGAAAAGGCAAATTTGAGATGTCTATGATGGGGAGATGAATTTCTTTCTAGGTCTTCAATTGAAACAATCAAAGGAAGGAATCTTCATCAACGTGCAAAAAGTACACGAGAGATCGATTGCAAAATATGGTGTCAGAATTGCAATGCGATTAGGATTCCCATGAATACTAACTACAAGATGGATCCTAATCGAAGGCAAATCGAGAAGTCACACCGATTATAGAGGATCATTGGATCATTGCTCTATCTCACTGACAAGTAGGCGGATATAACATTTCTTTGTTGGGATATGTGCAAGATACCAAGCTAATCCTAAGGCTAGTCACATGGAGGTCGCCAAAAAGATCTTGAAGTATCTTAAGGGCACGATGAATAGAGGATTGTGGTATCGGTGATGATAACCTTGAATAAGCGGGTTATTAGGATGTCGATTATGGAGGTGTAGAATTGTGGGAAGTCCACTCTGAGGAACTTGTCAATTTCTTGGAAGTAAGGTGATATCTTGGTTTTCAAAAAAATGGACCTCAATAGCAACCAATACCTCTTGAAAATTTGAATACATGGGTAGGAAAGCTGTTGTGCTCTCGATTCTTTGGCTCGGACAACAATTAAGGGATTATAAAGTTGTAGCTAATGAAGTACCAATATTTTGTGATAATAATAGTCTTATTGCTATTTCACAAAATCAGGTATTGCACACCAGATGCAAGCATGTGGATATCAGACATCACTTCATCAGAGATCATGTCGAGAAAAAGGACATCAGGATAGAGAAAATTCATACTGATAAGCAGAGAGCTGATATCCTGACTAAACCTTTGGCTGAATCAAGATTTCAGGAACTATCAGTTGAATTAGGGATGTTAGATCCAGGTGTATAGAGTAAATCTGAAAAATCGAAGGTTTTCAGATGCATGAAGTTTTCTCAGAATTCTACTGAGAAACTCAGGATAAAATAGGAAATACTGAACTGAGTCTCAGAAAACTCAGATGTACTGAAGGTCAGTACTCAGTACCATACTGAACCCTTTCAGTACTCAGTATCATACTGACATTTTATCAAGGTCAATACTCAGTAAGACTGATAAGAAAATTAGTCTGAAGAAGAAATGACTCATGCAACTCATTTATTGCTCAAGTGAAACTCAGTAATCATTTGCAATAAATACAAAACACCTGAAGAATGTTTTTGGGCGGGACCTTTGAAATTCTAAAGAAGGTCAACAGTCATTAAATGCTCTGTTGCTTTTATTCACCAATGAGGTTAAAATGGCGGCTTACTTTTCGAAAGATCGTCCTTTCGCATACCCGATTAACCGTGGATTAATCTTAACCATTGATTCTCACCAAACCGATACGAATTCCCACGAATCGGTCTATATATTCCTTGAGAAGCCAATTCAAGCCCCTTTTATTAAACCCTCGTTTCCAAAATCCTCTGCAAAATAAAATTCCCTTTGCCCAGAAAATCTTTATCACTCCGAAACCCTAACCTTCAATTTCTTCAAAAATGACTTATACCATTTTTTATAAATTGACCGAAACCAATAAACCTTGGTATGAGTACGTTGTATCTCTGGAGAGTACTTCCAACGCCAAACATGAAGAAGAGGCGCTTCATTTGATCAGATTGGCAAAACTGACAAACCTCGTCGCAAATCGACCGGAGGCGGAATATTCGCGGGAGGTAATAGTGTTTGTCTCTAATATGGAAATAGATGAGGATGATAATATTGAGTCCAAGATTTCTGTTTCGCATTTAGAGCATACATCGAAGTATATAGATTTTGTTCGGGATCTGTACATAGTCCCTCAAAATTTAAACGATGTTTTTGAGTTGTGCGATAGGGGAGATGATCCCACTTTGTATATGTTAGGTCGAGAGCAAGAATATCTTGATAGGATTACTGAGAATCCTGTTAAATTTGAGGCAACCTTACATAAGCGGCATTTGAGGCCAAAATACAGAGTGTTGATGGATATTGTGAGTAAGTGCATAATGAGTCGATCGGGGAGTTTTGAGAAGATTAGCACTCCCAAACTCCGATTGATGGCGGTGATTGAGGACTCACCCACCAAGGATTTCAACTGGCTGAAGTATCTGATCAAGGTGGCGAGTGAGCAAGCCAAGGTCATAAAAAAGGAGGACGACTCGATTTCTATCAAAGGCAAGATCCTCCATGCCACCAAAATAGCTTTTATTTTGGAAATATGTCGAGAGGAGGAGGATATCTTTGCCAACTCTACTCCTTTCCCTAAGTCCAAAGTAATGTTCAAGCCCATTGCTGCAAAGAGGACCATCAAAGGAAAAAAAGAAGAAAAGTGGAATCACCGATTCTTTGTTGTTCTTTGAAGAAACCCAACAAGCCAGGGGGAAGGCTTTGTTGGAGGCCAAGAAGGAGCAGGGTGAAAAATTGAAGAAGAATACCCTGGCTCCAAAGCTCAAGAGAATGGTGGTTCTCACTGATGATGAGGAGGAAAGTGAGGCTGAGAAGAGTCAACCTGAGAGCCAAACTGCTCAGAAATCTCCCTTACATGTATTGGCTCAGGCTATCTCAAAGGCACAGGATCAAACTGAGGAGCAAGTCTTCTCTGAGGTTCTTGAGACGTCGCTAAGTTCAGACAAGTTCTCTCAAGAAATATTCCAAGGACCTCAGACCTCAGAAAATGTTCAGATTCCTTCCGAGGAAGTCTGGCTCGCATCGCAGAAGATGCTTTCGATTCCCCGCCGAGGAAATGTCCACTCAGACCTCAGAGCAAACTGATATTCTCACTGAGGAGGCGCCAGCTCAGACCTCAAAACCAAGTCAAATTCAGACTGAGGAGTTGCCTGCCCAACCCTCAGAATTTGCTGAGCCTCAGGAGCCGATGAACTTTGATGAGCCCCGAAAGTGATCTTTTACTCGATCCTTCAAACAGACTTCTCATCGAACACGAGAGCCCGATGCTCAAGAAGGGTGAAGCTGAAGACACCGAATGGCGAATCAAGGGGGAACGGTTCATCCTTGACCGCTACCTGAGCTTAGCTCATTCCCTGGCCTCCAAGACATCTTCTTCAGATTGAGGTCAACGGTCTTCATCCTCAACCAGACTCTTCCAGAAATGCTCAACATAGCTTCTTTTCAGAGGCTAAGACCGGTGGAACGAGAAACAACCGCTCACCAATTCTCAGGATTCGGGAAAACCAAGCTCGTAATGAAAAACGCGTCTGACTTTGATGAGTTGGTTAAGAGAAAATTGGCTGAGAGGAAGGATGTGGAAGTTGGTGCCCCGAGCTCCAAAGACAAATCTCAGGATGGGGACCAACAAGGGGATGATGAGGGTCAATCTCGGAAGGAGAAAGACCAAACCGATCTTTGAAGAGGTCATTGTCGAACATCCTCGATGAAGTTAGCCTTCGGTAACTTTTTGGCACTATTAACAATTATGCCAGATTCTTCAAGTACCTATCTTTAAATCAGAATGTCCGATATGTAGACCGAGGCTCAAAGTGGACACCCAAGCTCAGGTGAAGCCCGTTTGGGGCCCATCAAGCTCGTGTTGACCGAGACTCGGGATGAACAACCAGCTCGAGGAGAGACACAGCCAGATCGATATGCTCCCGAGATTGATCTCGCCCCTGTGATGGAAAAATTTGGAGAAGGTTGAGCCAATCGACCAAAGTTGCTTTCGGATCGAGGAGGTATTGGCCAACCGAGTTAAGAAGATTGAAAGCTTGAGTTCTTCTTCTAGCTGGTGCAACTTCGAACTCTATGATGGAAGTGACCTCCATTTAAGGAAAGTTAGAAGAAAAGATGGAGGGGTCAAAGTTGAACTTAATGAAGAGTCAAGCAAAGGCATCAAAAGCGGTGATCAATCTCTAGAAGCTAAATTGGCAGAGAGAAGAATGAGATGCTAGTGAAGAACTTATTTATTGAGGAGATGAGCTCAATGCTCATGGCCAGAGATGAGAGACATGTTCAAGGAAGCTCTCTAGCCAATTTGCTCATCATGGTGAAAGAATTCTCGATGGCGAAGAACCACCTCGAAGGCTCGAGGAGGAGGAGAGAATCGGTTAGCGGGGAGGTGCGGAGTGTCGAAGAAGAACAATATCACATGGACCAAAGACTCTCAAAGCTTCTACCGAGTATGGATCAAGAAGGGGAAAGACCCAGTCCGATCTCAGAAATTATTGGATCAAACTCTGAAAGGCAAGACGATCAAGGAATCTGAAAAGAAAATCGTTGCCGAAGCCATGAAGGAGATAGAGGCCACTGAGAAGCTGAAGTTTAAGAAGGTGGAGAAGCTAATCTACACTCAGGTTTCAGAGGAAACAATGCAAGAAGTTCCGCAGAGAAACCGAGTGGTAGAAGAGTTAGAACTAGCAATTTGGAGCCGAAATGCCAATTAAAAGAAAAGTTGTGGCGTTCGAGGAGCCTAAGGGCAAAAGAACTAAGGCTTCTAAGCCAGTTCAGAAAAAGCTGATTCAGGATATTGAAGAGTCTGAGGAAGTGCCCCAGAAGAAGATCTTCAACACTAGAAGTGCTCTGAAGTCACTCCAAATTGAGCAAGCAAAGAAATCGCCATACGTCTCTGGAGTTCGGTGATCGAGAAAAGAAGATGGAAGAAGAAGAAAAAAAAAGAAGGAGTGGTTTTAAGAGGTTCGCGAGCAAGAGAAGAGGGACAGCACAAGCACAGAAATGGCTGCATGTTGACAAATGGATGCCAATCCAGCTCAAGGATGCGTGGGAAGAAATCAAGAGAACCTTTTGGTTCTACTATGATGTGCTCAGAGAGTGGAGGGGAGAAAGCTCAGATCCCAATGAGGCGTTCATTGACTATCTCCTGACCTTCTATCCAAAATACCTTCAAGGATGGATCAATCTTGCGAGATGAAGGGAAGATCGATAAATGACCCCGGTCCATACTCTTACCCTCCTCCTAGACTTGGAAATGGCTTGGTAAATGAAGGCGACCATTTCTCAAGAAATTGCTTTCGATCGCCACTCGGTTGGTCCGACAAGAAACAATCCTGATATCATTAAAGAAAGAGATGTGCTGAAAAGAAGATATTATGGGATGTTCAACCTTGAGGTGCCTGCTGATGAGGTGGAAAATCAGAACTGAAGAGCCAGAGAAGAAAAGCAAAGAAGAATGAAGATCAACTCAGAAGACTCTTGTAATCCTTTATCTTTTTTTTGTCTATTTTATTTTGTTAGATAAGATTCATTGTAACTTGTAACTGTCTACCAAACATCAATGAAACCTTATCATTTATGCTCAAAAGATAATATCTCATTATCTTAATTTACATGTCTTTAATTTTGATATGCCTGTTTGTTGTCTCTGAGATTAACTGTTTGGAGATTCTCTGTTTGAGAAATTGTTGGGAGATTCTCTGTTTATGAAATTGTTGGAGATAAACCAATCTTGTAATAGGATAAACTAAAACCTGAGTATAGGTTAAGTATGTTGTAAACAAGATAGGTTTTGGCATCATCAAAAAGGGGGAAATTGTTGGGAGATGAATTTAATAAAGAGAGATTTTGATTAGATCTCAAAACCCCTGAGTATGACATGTTCAGGATAATCTTGATAGTTGAGTCAGGATTCAGTTTTAGAGTGTTCAGGATGTTATCTGCAAAATGTATAGTCAGCATATATAGAACAGGATAGGTTCTAAAGACTCAGTAAGTTTATAAAAAAGTTTCAAGTTTCAAAGATGAAACTAAGAAATCAAGACTGGAGAAATCGAGATATCAAGACTCGGTGAAATCGAGAATCAAGACTTCAAAGGAGAAATCGAGATATCAAGACTCAAAGGAGAAATCAAGACTCAAGATGAAGACTCAAGATATCACCAAGATATCTGTGAAGACTCGAGAAGTCATCAAGACTCTTTAAGTCATCAAGACTCGTAAGACCAAGACTCGTAAGATATCAAGACTCGAAGACCTTCAAGACGCAGAAGATGTAAGATCAAGATCAAGGATAGGCATAGTAATTACTGAAGACTCAGTAATGTACTGAATGCTCAGTATAAACCTGAATGTTCCGAGGCACTGAAAATATCTATCTGAAGGATTCAATACTGAGAAAAACGCGATTCCTTAGAAAAAAAGATATTGCCCAAGACATTCTCATGCAGACAAAAGGAACTAAGACAAAGTGTTGTTAAGGTTATATCACTCAGAGATGTAACCAAAAAGAGCCGTTGAGGTTGTCTACCTTTAACTAGAGACAAAAGTCAAAAAGAAGAAGACAACACTGTACATTTATCGACAATCGACAAATGACAGTCACTGAAAAGATGTCAGAAGTACTAAGTTCCAGACTGCAAAAAGTGATGACCAGCTACATGAAAATCAGCTTACCTAAAACGTGCTAGGGAGTCTCAAACCCTAAATATAGCCGTTCATCACACACCATAAGAGGAAACTCACGAAACTATCTCTTCCAACGGATAGTTTTTCAAGAGTGACCTTGGTGTATGCCTATAAATACTTGTGACCCTCTACATTGAAGGTTACGGGAAATTTGTAAGCAACACAAGAGCTCAAACTTATTATTGCAAGTTGAAGCACTCGAAAAACAAAGAATTTCCCAAGTGCTTTATTTCGAAGAGAGCTCATTCCAATAAGCCTAGCTTGATAAGATATATCCAAAGCTTAGTCGAGATATCCTAGCCTTTGCATTGTTCTTAATTGTAAAGGATATCTCATCCTAGTTGGAAACCAACCAAGAAACCCCAAACCCTTTGTAAGGTAGTTTGAGTGTGATTGTTGGTGAGATTGGAGTTGTAAAGAGTTAGTAAACTACAAGGAGGTAATCAGAAAGCTCTAGAGGAGAAGTGAGTAATCTATCTTAGATAGACAGAAAGCTTGTGTGTGTTTTGAGTTAGTAAACTACAGAGGTAGTCAGAAAGCTCAAAATAGAAAGGTTAGTAAACTACAAGAGGTAGTCAGAAAGCCTTAGGAAGTGATTAGTGAATTTCTCTGAAGTGATCAGGGAGAGTGGACGTAGGAGCTTGAGTCTCTGAACCACTATAACTTGTTGTGTTCTTTGCTTTCTGTTTTGCTTTGATTAACTGTTGCATATCTTTAAACTGAAAGCATATTTTCACTGATATTCAGTTGGAATCAATCCACTGAAGTTGCATCTGAACTGAATCACAGCCTAATCATTGTTCCATTAAAAAGGAAGGTTTTCAGCAAAAGCTTAAAATGAGTATAAACTAAGGGCCAACCATTCCGCACATCTGAGTAGCTAGAACAGATAGTTACCAAACTGAACTTACTCTTCTGAGAGTTCAGTAAGTTAGTTATCGATCAGCGACTCGGGATCTCTGAAAAACTTCGAGGATCAGTTGGGATTATCTGAGGTATCTGAAAGTAGCTCAGGATCACTGTCTCAGGTAGACTTTGACTCAAAGCGATTTGTGCTTCTCATGACCAAATCATCAAGACAACCTGACCCAAGCTGACCTCAGTAAAGAAAAGTTTTAAAAAACATTGAACATGTGTATTCCCCCCCCATACACGTGTAAGACTCATTTACACCGGGACTAACAAAGAGATCTATATGCAACAACCCGAAGGCTTCATTGAAAAGGCCAAGAGCATCTGGTTTGCAAGCTAAAGAAGTCCATTTACGGGCTAAAGCAAGCATCCCGTGCTTGGAATCAGTGTTTTGATCAAGTTATAAAATCCTACTGTTTTGATCAAAACAATTTCGAAAGTTGTGTGTATAAAAAGCGTGAACAAAACTGCCTTGGTATTCTTGGTACTATACGTAGATGACATTCTGCTCATCGGGAACGATGTAAAGATGTTGTCAGACGTAAGGGCATGGCTATCTTAACAGTTTAATATGAAGGACTTGGGAGAAACCGATCACATCCTAGGGATCAAGATCACTCGAGATCGCAAGAAATGGATGATCGGGCTTTCGCAAGCTTCGTACATAGACACCGTTTTGAAGCTATTCAGCATGCAAGATTCCAAGAAAGGTTTTGTAACTTTCAGACATGGAATCCATCTATCCAAGGAAATGTGTCCCAAGACACAGAAGGAAATAGATGGCATGAAGGGCATCCCTTATGCTTCGGTTGTGGGAGGCCTCATGTACGCGATGCTGTGCACGAGACCGGATATCTGCTTCACCGTAGGAATGGTGGCAAGATATCAAAGTAACCCTGGGAAAGAGCATTGGACTGCGGTTAAGAACATTCTGAAGTATCTGAAGAGGACACGGGACAGAATGTTGGTTTATCAATCGGACAGTCTAATCCCCATCGGTTATACAAACTCATATTTCCAATCAGACATAGACTCCAGAAAGTTAACATTGGGTAATGTGTTTTGTATGGAGGGAGGAGCCATGACGTGGAGAAGTGTTAAGTAGAAATACATCGCCGATTCTACCATGGAAGCCGAATATGTAGTGTTGGAATTTAGAGGCACGTAAACACGTAATACATGCGCAGCGGAATTAAACAGTTCACCAACAACGAACATATAATTGCATAATTAAATACGTGTAAACATAAAGAAAAATCTTACAGTATCCGTACGCATATTTCTCTACTATGGTATCCACGTAATCCCCGTTCACAAACTTGCACAGATTTGTCAGCGTTGAATCTGAGACGGAATTTGCTAGGAAAATTCCTATTCTAGATTTTATGGAGAGAATTTGAACAACCGTATAATGAATCCCCAAGAGCTCATATATATAGGAGAGGTCTAGCTTAAATCTTAAGCTAACCTGATTGGGAAATAAAATCCATAATCTTTATTTAAATAAATCTCTAAGATTTATTTCCCACATATAAAATCTCTACGGATTTAATTCCCTTATATGAAAATCTCTATGATTTACTTCCATATACATTAAATCCTACAATTATATTCCAAATATAATTATTGGGAATTCCTATTTAATTAAATCTAATTTAATTAAATATTAATAATAATTAATTCCAAATTAATCTATTATTAATTAATTCTCCATAAATTAAATATTAAATCCAATTTAACATTTAATCAACCAACTATAATCCGTAAAAGGAAACTACTTGTTGTGTGACCCATAGGCCCTCATATGTCGAGTGATTAGTCAAACTAACGGTCTTAATTGAACCATAGACAATAAATCAGACATTCTCAATATATGAGGTACGTTGCGAGAAATGTGCAACTACCTGTAACTGAAACATGGGCTATTACGATTTCCTCCTTTCATTCACGAATACTCGATTAAGCCTTGAACATGATGAAGTATCTATTCAAATAACTTAATCAATTTATCTCAAATCACTAATTGATCATGTATGTCACACTTAGCCACAAAGTCTAAGTTGACGTGCATCGGCCGATGACTTTGATCCAATTATGAAGAGAAGATGAGTATTCTCTCTAAATCCACTTTGAGGAATGAATCCTATTCTTGGCTCAACTACCACGCACATGTACTTCGTGATGAACTCAATCCAAGTCATATCTACCCATGGTTAGGGTGCAAGCGTCGGTCATGGTCAAAGTTCATCATCCCACACATGTCCTGCGTATTGACCTCAAGTCAAAGGAGTATCGCATCACTCCCACTAACCGAGACACCCGTAGACACATATAGTGGAAATACATCAAACAGTTTCTCGGATGGGTATACCAATACCCTCTAAGGTATTTGTGCATCCATCATGAGATACCTAGTATCTCGTAGTAAGTGAGATCTTACTACACTCTCTAAGAGTATGATGCAGATCGCACACCAATCTCCATTGTATCATCAATATCCCATTCTTGATGATCCTTGATCGAGGCTATTTGAGAATCATGCTTAAGTCATCTGAGTTCTCACAACCTCAATGATAGCAATGACTCATGGGAACACTTGCATGAATAAATGAAAACAATCAAACATAATATTCAAACAAGTGTATTGCCATACATTAATATTAAGTGAACTATAATATTAAATCAAACTGAATATCATCGGGTATTATGTCCTTATAATAGATTGTATCTAGAACACTAACACTAACAATCTCCCATTTGGACTAGAGTCAATCACCTACATGTCTAAGCCCTAAACCATCAAATGTCTAGTGTGTACATGAACACTCAGTGTTATGGTGAAAGGATCTACCAAATTAAATATGTGGGAATACATTTTAATTATATTTCTCCTATCGTTATGATCTATTGGATCAAATGATAAGCCTGGTACTGCTTGTCGATCTCAGTTCCTTTGCATGCGCAATCGCACCAACGTTGTCTCAATACAAGTTTATTAGACAATTGGCACTCGGAACTACCCCTAGTTCTCTTAAGAACTATAAAATCCAGACAGCCTCCTTGAGGCTTCTGATACAGCAATGTACTCAGCTTCGGTTGTTGAATTTTGCGGTCCTTTTGCTTGGAACTATTCCACCTGACCATCCTCATTATTAAGAGTGAAACATAACCTGACTGTGATTTGTAATCATCATAGTCGGATTGGAAACTTGTGTCAGCATAACCAGTCACTACTAGTTCTGACTGTCCACCATAGACAATGAAACATTCTTTAGTTTGTCTAAGATACTTCAGAATGGTCTTGACAACAATCCAGTGAGACTCACCCGAATTTTGTTGGCATCTACCAGTGATGTTGATAGCTTAGGCCACGTTTGGCCTATTGCAAGTCATGTCGTACATGATTGTCCCAATTGCATATGCATATGGGACATCTTTCACGTGCTTGATATCAGCTTAAATAGAAGGACAATCCTTCTTTAATAGCTTTATCCCATGATCTGCCGATAGAGATCCTCTCTTAGAGTTCTCCATCGCAAAATGCTTCAATGCCTTGTCTACATAGGTGGATTGTGACAGCCCCAACATCCTCTTGGATCTATCCCTGTGGATCATGATCCCTAGGATGTAGCAGACTTCACCAAGTCTCTTCATCATGAAGGTCTTTAACAACAAATCTTTAATGGACTGCATTAACGGGATATTGTTTCCCAAAATTAATATGTCATCGACATACATGATTATGAAAATAATATTCTTCCCGCTGCATTTACAATAAACGCAAGGATCTTCCGAATTTCTGATGAAGTCAAAAGACTTGATAGCTTCATCAAATCGGATATTCCAACTCCCAGAAGTTTGCTTCAATCCATAAATGGATATCTTTAGTTTGCATACTAGATTAGAATTTGACTTAGATATAAAACCTTCCGGTTGAGTCATAAACACTTCCTTATCAATGTCTCCATTGAGGAAAGTTGTTTAGATGTCCATCTGTCAAATCTCATAATCATAGTGTGCTGCTATCGTAAGTAAAATTCGAATGGATTTGATCTTTGTAACTGGTGAGAAGGTCTCGGCATAGTCAATGCCTTCGCATTAACTATAACCCTTCACTACCAACCTAGCTTTGTAGGTTTGTACTTTGTCATTTGCATTGGTCTTGCTCTTAAAGACCCAATCGCAACATATGGGTCTAACCCCTTTAGGTAACTCAACCAAGTCCTAGACTTGATTGGTGTACATCGAGTCCATCTCGGATTTCATGGCTTCATGCCACTTCCCTAAATCAATATCTAATATTGCTTCAGAATAAGTATTAGGATCGTCCATATCCGGTATGTCCACATTATCGAGTTCCTCCAAGAGGTACCGTATCTAATGGGCGGATTACAATTCCTAATTGACTTACGGAGCTGTGGTTGTGCAGGCTGTACATTCTGATCGTGAAAATTTTGTGGTGCATCGATTTCATCAATGTCCGGAGAGTCCTCAAGAGCTACACTTTCAGATGCCTCTTGGGCGGGAGTTTGAACTATGATGTTCTCATTCAGCCCACTTGGAGGTTCTTACACTGGCAAGTATACTCCAATTACGCTCCCACTGTCTGAAACACGATCATCTAGTGAAAGACTCCCACCGTGAAAGTTGTTGAATGCTCCCACTGATTCCTTGTCATGTTGCTTTGACAAGATTTCAGTCTCTTTGTTAATTTGTGGTTCTTGAATTTCTTCAAGTTCTATCAGCTTACGACACTGTTCCTTAAAGACATAGTCCTTTCCGAGGAACTTGGTCTTCCTAGAAACAATCACTGATAATTTCTCAGGTAGATAGAAGTAATATCCTTTAGTTTTCTCAGGATATCCCACAAAGTAACATTTTTCACCTTTGGATTCCAACTTTTTGGTAAGCATTCCTTTTACAATCACGGGGCAACCCCATGTTTGATATGTGTAAAAGTTGGCTTCTTACTACACCATAGTTCATATGGTGTATGTTCAACCAATTTAGATGAAATCCTATTCAAAATGTAAATTGAGGTTTGTAACGCGTATCCCATAAGAATATTGGAAGAAAGGAAAAGCTCATAATGGACCTCACCATGTCTAACAGGGTTCGATTTCTCCTCTCGGACTCACCTTCTCTTAAGGTGTTCCGGGAGGAGTCCATTATGACTGGATTCCATGTAACTTCAAGTAATCAGTGAATTCATGGCTAAGGTATTCACCTCTTCGATCTAATCAAAGAGTCTTGATACTCTTACCAAGTTGCTTCTCTACTTCAACCTTAAACTCTTTGAATTTCTCAAAAGATTCGAATTTGTATTTCGTAAGATACACGTATCCGTATCTTGAGAAATCATCAGTAAAAGCGATAAAGTACCCGAAGTGACCCCTAGCTAGAGTGGGCAATGGTCCACAAACATTGTTGTAGATCAACTCTAGAACTTCTTTGGCATGCACCCCTTTCCCAGAAAAGGGTCTGTTGATCATCTTGCCCATGAGATAAGATTCACAATTTCCATAAGACTCACAGTCGAATGGGGTTAAGTAGTCTAACTTTCTTAACCTTGAAATTCTTTTCTCATTTACATGATCAAGTTCTACAATGTCATAAGTAAGTCGGGTTTTCATGATTACTAAGTTTGAGTCTTTTATTTTGTATATTAAGAACATCATATCCATAATGCAACAAATACATGTTGCGAGTAATAGGAAGAACTAAATGACAATCATTAAGTTCTAATCTAAAACCAAAGGGTAAGTCTAACACATAAGTCCCCACACGTTCAGTTAGCAACTCTTGCTTCATTTCCACGTGTAAGACGACTTTACCCGGCCTAAATGCCCTAAGACATATGAGCCCCTTCACATTCAAACAAATGTGTGAGTCATATCCGGTATCTAATACCCAACAGTTAGCACTATTTGTGGATATGTCTATCTTAATAACAAACATGTATATTCTAGTGCTAGAAGCACCCAGTGCCTTCCTTTTAGCAACCAGAACCTTATAGTCCTTTTTCCAGTGCCCTCTTCTACTCACAGTAGAGGCACACATCCTTGTTTACTATCTCCTTCTTTTGAACACCATCTTAGTGATAGTGAACTCAAAATCTTGAGCAGCGTTGTGAAGTTCAGGCATGGTCGTATCCGTCTTATTCATATTATAGTTCACAATGAATCTAGAATATGAATCCGAGAGCGACTGGAGGATAGCATAAATGAAAATGTCGGTCTTTTAGCTCAAAGCCTAAATTACCAAGTTTATCAATTAGGTCTGTCATCATAAGCACATGAGGTGAAATCTTCTCTCCTTTAGCTAACGGGCATCTGAACAGATCTTTCATCACTTCATAAATCTCAGAACGAGATTTAGAATCAAAGAGATCCTTCAGATGCTTTGGGCATTTAGAAGAGACCCATTTTCTCACGTTTCCTTAAGCAATTCGAAAGTCATGCCGAGCAACATCACACACTGAGCCTGGGAAGCATCCTTTTGATTCTTCTTCTAAGCTGCTACGTCAAACGTGGCTGCCTCAGAGTACCAGTTTTAAGGGTAACCGGGATAGATGTGTCCAACACATACTCAATCTTTTCTTGCCTTAGCACCAAACACATGTTTTGGTGTCAGTCCAGAAAATTTGGCCTAGCCAATTTTGTTTGTTTCCAAAACACATCTCAATAACAGTTATACATTTCAAATAACCAAGAGAAATAAAATAAAATGGGAATTAAACACATAATTCCTATGATCAATATTCAGCAATCAAAATAAACATGGTCTTTCTTTAGTGTTTATTTTGTCTCCATTATTTTCACATACTCAACGACCTCATCGGAAAAGTACGAATTTATATCAAATATAAACTGTAATGGACTAAGATCCACATTCCTACTATTACAATATCTGCTTGGGCTGATTACTGTTGGGATTATATTCCCCAACAATTACTGCAATAGCATAACTGGTAGGTCTCCAAACCAATTGCAAAACTGCAATTCCTAGTTGATTGAACCTAGTTCAATCGGATGCCACTTGACTTTCGTTTTCCTGCTTGGGCTGGTGAAACAAAGTCAAGTTAATGTACAACCATCAAGCGGCGACACTTCGTGTCCTTATAAAAGTCCCGTTATATGTAGATCGGAGCAAAAGACTTGGGTCTTAAATACTCATTGGAAAGAAATCTCCGGTTTACTTTTAACTTTGATGGAAGGCATCGTTCAATTAAATGAAAATCATATTTTAGCGAGGATCATTTTTAAAGACGGGGTATTAATTGCTTAATCGAAATCCAACATGTTAATATATATCATATTTGAGCAATTATTGGGTGCCGCCTGCCCAAACATGATTTCATACGGACTAACATTTATATGGGCATCGTCTACCCAAACAATTAATACGGTCCGACAATTATTGGGCGCCACCTACCCAAACAATTATAATGCGGACTGTAAATGCGTTAACAAATTATAAAACATGTTAATCAAGTGGGAATTAATAACCCGTTTAATAATTTAAACCATAATTTTAAAATCCAATTTTAAAATCAAGTTTCAATAATTAAATTATTATTAATATTTTGACCTTTAATTAATCCAATTAACCAAGTCAGTCATTAGTCCAACTAATAAAATGATTAACCAAGTGAGATTTAATAATTTTTTTTAAAACCGAATTTAAAATCCAATTTTAAATTCAATTGTAAAAATTATTAACTTTCAATAATTAATCCAATTAATTAATCTTTGGTCTAATCATAATCCAATTTTAAAAATAAACACTTATTAATTTTCCAAAATCAGATTTTAATTTTATTTTATTGTTAGGGGCTCATGTGCACACTTCTAAAGTTGCACGGAAGGGTCTGGCCAACAATCTAATTTCGGCATAGTCCTTCCCCTCATCATCGCCCGGTTTCCAAAACCGTTTCCAAGTGGGTCAACCAACATTAATCAAACATCCAATAGTTCATCACAGTTACATCAGAATTATTCCAAACAATTCGTAAAACTGCTCCAACTATCAGAGTTCAATTAATCACAGTTTCAATAGTTCCAAACATCCCAATCAAATGCAACAGGTAATCAATCAGAAGGCAAGAACCCGTAAATGCGAAAAAACAACTCAAAGTCGACAGTGCAAAGAAGCGTCGCATGAAGTCACCGCCGCCGCTAGGCGCGTGCGGACGACTAGCCGCCGCGAGTGTTACATAGGGACGCGTGCGGAGCCGTGGCCCCTTCGAACTGGGTTAGAACCGAGGCACCCAAGTGAGGGATCGATCGATTCGATGGTGCGCCGCCTTGAATCGAATCGAAACATAGAAGAGCCACTGTGAATCGAAAGAAGTGGAGGAGCATCGCCCTGAGACGACATGAAATGGTGGCGCTCCGTCACGAATCGAGCCAAATTTGAGCGCATCACCACGAAATATGAGTGACCGCAACCAAGATGAGATGAAACAGGGGACCACCGCAGCGAATCGCGATGGAAGCGAGAGCGCAGTCGCGGATCTAATCCTTCGATGCAGCGGAGTGGGTTCGTGTGACCAACGTGAGCTGCGGCACAAGGCCGCTCTGCTCGAGTGTCATTGTGGGTCGCCCACAGAGCCAGGAAGCTCACAGTAGGGAGACGGAGGGACGATTGCTTTCGTCCAGAAAAACCCTAGGTCTGAGGCGATGAAGACGACGGGTCCTCAAGACCAAAAAGGGGAACAAAGCATAAAACCCCAAAATAAATCCAAGGGGTGCGGTCTGTTCTAAACAGTCGTGCCCCTAGTTTTGATTAAAAAAAATTTAAAATTTTAAAATCAAAACCAATACACAATGCAATTAATCAAGAGCCCGAAGCTCTGATATCACTGTTGAAATTTAGAGGCACGTAAACACGTAATACATGCGCAGCGGAATTAAATAGTTCACCAATAACGAACATATAATTGCATAATTAAATACGCGTAAACATAAAGAGAAATCTTACAGTATCCGTACGCATATTTCTCTACTATGGTATCCACGTAATCCCAGTTCACGGACTTGCACGGATTTTCCAGCTTTGAATCTGAGACGGAATTTGCTAGGAAAATTCCTATTCTAGATTTTATGGAGAGAATTTGAACAACCGTATAATGAATCCCCAAGAGCTCATATATATAGGAGAGGTCTAGCTTAAATCTTAAGCTAACCTGATTGGGAAATAAAATCCCTAATCTTTATTTAAATAAATCTCTAAGATTTATTTCCCACATATGAAATCTCTACGGATTTAATTCCCTTATATGAAAATCTCTACGATTTACTTCCATATACATTAAATCCTACAATTATATTCCAAATATAATTATTGAGAATTACTATTTAATTAAATCTAATTTAATTAAATATTAATAATAATTAATTCCAAATTAATCTATTATTAATTAATTCTCCATAAATTAAATATTAAATCCAATTTAACATTTAATCAACCAACTATAATCCGTAAAAGGGAACTACTTGTTGTGTGACCCATAGGCCCTCATATATCGAGCGATTAGTCAAACTAAAGGTCTTAATTGAACCCTAGACAATAAATCAGACATTCTCAATATATGAGGTACGTTGCGAGAAATGTGCAACTACCTGTAACTGAAACATGGGCTATTACGATTTCCTCCTTTCATTCACGAATACTCGATTAAGCTTTGAACATGATGAAGTGTCTATTCAAATAACTTAATCAATTTATCTCAAATCACTAATTGATCATGTATGTCACACTTAGCCACAAAGTCTAAGTTGACGTGCATCGGCCGATGACTTTGATCCAATTATGATGAGAAGATGAGTATTCTCTCTAAATCCACTTTGAGGAATGAATCCTATTCTTGGCTCAACTACCACGCACATGTACTTCGTGATGAACCCAATCCAAGCCATATCTACCCATGGTTAGGGTGCAAGCGTCAGTCATGGTCAAAGTTCATCATCCCACACATGTCGTGCGTATTGACCTCAAGTCAAAAGAGTATCGCATCACTCCCACTAACCGAGACACCCGTAGACACATATAGTGGAAATACATCAAACGGTTTCTCGGATGGGTATACCAATACCCTCTAAGGTATTTGTGCATCCATCATGAGATACCTAGTATCTCGTAGTAAGTGAGATCTTACTACACTCTCTAAGAGTATGATGCAGATCGCACTCCAATCTCCATTGTATCATCAATATCCCATTCTTGATGATCCTTGATCGAGGCTATTTGAGAATCATGCTTAAGTCATCTGAGTTCTCACAACCTCAATGACAGCAATGACTCATGGGAACACTTGCATGAATAAATGCAAACAATCAAACATAATATTCAAACAAGTGTATTGCCATACATTAATATCAAGTGAACTATAATATTAAATCAAATTGAATATCATCGAGTATTATATCCTTACAATAGATTGTCTCTAGGACACTAACACTAACATGTAGCTGCTTGTGAAGCAGCGAAAGAAGCGGTTTGGCTCAAGAACTTCCTGGTGGACTTGGACGTCGTTCCGGATTTGCCCAGCACGATCACGGTTTATCGTGATAACGCCGGAGCAATTGTAAATTCTAAGGAACCGAGAGCCCACAAGGCCAGCAAACACATAGAAAGAAAATACCATCTTATACGAGAAATTGTTAAGAGAGGAGACATAGAGGTGGAAAAGATTCTGAAGACAACCTAGCAGATCCATTCACAAAGGGTCTGCCTCAGAGTACATTCGAGAGACATGTGGAAGGAATGGGTGTCAAGAGCATTGTCAATCTGCTTTGAGTATAAGTGGGAGAAATATTATTAGGTTCATGTAGGGTGACATTAGATAGCACATAGAACACGAGACATGTTGTAGTTTACTTAACAGCAGACTTTGAGTATAAGTGGGAGATTGTTGGGGTTATACTGAAAAATATGTTTTTACTTTGTATAACCAAACTGAATTTCTTATTTATTTTACTGAAATAAATTATTTATCACATGTTGCATTAAATATGAATGAATGTTATATATATTTCTTTGCATACAGATTCGATAAGTCGATCGTGTTCGTTGTAGTTAATTTGGTGATACGGATCACATAAGATCAAATGCAGTTCCTCGTGACTAAGTACAAATTCACAACCCGGATGGAAATGAACAACCCATCATGAAAGGTTGAAGTGTAAAGGCTCGATTGGCTTGTCTTGACCAAGGGATTACACTAGTGCATTATGATCTTGTTGAAAAGGACCTCTGAGGAGGATAAATTCTTGATCTTGAATATCAAAAATTAGACCTCGGTGGTTCGTTATTTCTTAATCTTAGATCCCTTAAATAGGATCGTGTGAAGTTAATAACTATTGTTTTGACTTATGATGGAAAAGAATCAATGTGATTCGATACCTTGTATCTTAGGCAATATTATTAATTACATGGCGATTGCTAAGATTTATCTGAGAGAATGGTATTGCAAAATCGGCTTGCTTGATTTGTCCTTGGATGGCTCGAGAATCTTTATCATACCAAATCTTGCAAGTGGAAATTTATTTTCGGTATGGATAATAATGTTAAGTTGTCTTAACTCAAGGACAAAGATATTAGTGTCTGAGCTTGTTCGGTGGCTTAATTAATTAATGGACTAAGATAATCTTAAGCGGAAATAATAATGATGGGAGCCATATTATTGTGAAGTCGTAATGTGGGTTAAGATGGATAGTTCAATATTAATTTTATAGTGGAGTAAATTAATATTAATGGGCTTGAATAATATTTTGACTAAATATTAAAGCTTCATAGCCCATTGGAGGTCAATCTTAATTCTCTGAAGGCCCTCCAATAGCCCAAATTAAAGTCAATTAATGAAAAGGAGAATAAAATATTTTGCCACCTAATTTTTTTTCAATTTTTTCGAAAATTTGGGTAGGAGAGAAAAAAGATTTTTCTTGATTTTCTTGGAAAGATCTTCTGGAATAAGTATTATTGAGATACAAGTTTATCCCATAAATTCAAGAAAGAAACGATCTTATTTTCTTCCACAAACATGAGATTTCCCAAAATTTAGGGAAAAAAAGGGGAGAAAGATTTTGTTGGGAGATATTTTGGGAAATATAATATATTGGATATATTACGGATTGTATCTTGAGGAAGAAGCAAGGAAATTTCCCAATGCCCAATCTTGACCTAAATTTTTCGTCCCCCCTTTACTCTATAAATAGGGGATGAATTTTTCATCTCAATGCGATTCCATGTGTTGGAAAAATTAGAAATCCACAAAGGTGGTGGCAAATATTTTTATTTTCTCCTTTAGATTAAAATCGTTCATTGATAATCCTCCCCACGGATTCGTTTTGGGCGTGGGACATATTTGACTTTACTTTGGGTTGAACCATCGTCTCGATGGTTGTCTCTTTACAAGAGGTTAGCATTTACATAATTCCTAGATTTAGCCAATGCTTAGGATTTCGTGAATTATTTATCCACTATGTTGTTTATTGAACTATCCATCAATTCAACATAATAATTAATCAGCAGATAAACATCATGCGTACCGCGTAGTTCACGTAAATCTAAGATTGTGAAATCCATTAATTACGTAAATACTAACCTCTCGTAGAGACAACCGTTGAGACGATGGATATTTGCCCTGGATGTTAAGACCACTTAACATTATTATCCATGGGAGGATTATCATAAATTTCGATTTTAATCTAAAGGAGAAAATAAAAATATTTGGCCACCATCTTTGTGGATTTCTAATTTTTCCAACACATGGAATTGCATTGGGGATGAAAAATTCATCCCCTATTTATAGAGTAAGGGGGGGACGAAAATTTAGGTCAAGATTGGGCATTGGGAAATTTCTTTCCCATTCCTCAAATACAATCAGAATATATCAATAATTAATTTCCCAAAATATCTCCCAAAAAAATCTTCTCCTCCTTTCTTGCTCCCTAAATTTCAAAAATCTCATGTTTGTAGGAAGAAAATAAGATCTTTTTCCTTTCTTGAATTTATGGGATAAACTTGTATCTCAATAATACTTATTCCATAAGATCTTTCCAAGAAAATTAAGAAAAAATCTTTTTCTCTCTCCTACCCAAATTTTCAAAAAAAATTGTGAAAATTAGACGAAATATTTTCTTCTCGTTTTCATTAATTGGACTTTAATTTGGGCTATTTGAGGGGCCTTTAGGAGAATTAAGATTGGACCTTCAATGGGCTATGAATCTTTAATATTTAGCCAAAATATTATTCAAGCCCATTAATATTAATTTACTCCACTATAAAATTAATATTGAACTATCCATCTTAACCCACATTACAACTTCACAATAATATGGCTCCGATCATTATTTCCGTTTAAATATATATTAACATTCAATCATATTTAAATTAATATCTTTGTCCTTGGAGTTAAACTTAACATTATTATCCATACTGGGAAATAAATTTTTAATTTGGTATGATAAAGTTATACAAAGTAAAAAGCATACTTTTCACACGATTCTCTATGCAATTAATAACCCAAGATAACAATCTCCCATTTATACATTTAAAGTCAAAGCAACAACTACTAATTAATAAGTCATTATTAAGTATTAAGAAACCACAACGGTTTGAGGTCTAACTCTTCATCCCTTAAGTCGGTGAGAATGAGTTTTATCTGTGGAGGTGACATCTAATGTAATCCTTGGTCAAGACAACATCAACCTTAATAACCAATAGATTTTGGGATCTATCTTATACTCTGTTAGCGTGATCTTACGTGATCTGGTATCACCACAACTACAATATAACGCTTGCCATGAGCGGTTTTGCAATAAATATATATAACATTCAATCATATTTAAAATAACGATGATAAACAATTTATTTTGATAAATAAGTGTTTAATACATAGGTTATACAAAGTAAAGCATACTTTCGCGTATAACCCCAACAATCTCCCACTTATACTCAAAGTCGCTTTTAAGTATACCACAACCTTTCAATCGATGTATTATCGGTGACATCTAATGTGGGCATCATCAACCTAATAACTTTTCTCACACTTATACTCAAGATTATCACAAACGCTCTTGACATTCATTCCTTCCACATGTCTCCGAATGTTAACGACCACTTTGTGAATGGAAGTTTTGAGTTGTCTTCCGACGCGATCTTTGCCACCTCTATATCTCCTCTCTTAACAATTTCTCGTATAAGATGGTATTTTCCTTTCAATGTTTCCATGGCCTTATGGGCTCTCGGTTCCCTTGAATTTAAAACACATTATCCAAAAGATCGTGATTATCTGGGCATTTTCGGAATCTAAGTCGATTGGAAGTTCTTGAGTCCTTCTTGTATCCCATAGCGAAATCGCTTCCATGGTAGAATCGGCGATAAACAAGCATTCTATCTAGAGTTCTTTTCGGATATTTTGGAATGTAAGTCGATGCGAAACCGAGGTGTATCCGAAATAAACCGTCATCTGCGATAAACAAGCATTCTATCTCGAAGGCGATGATGTTCATCGACTGCCGTGTCGAGTTTGTGTAAGACGCGTGCTTAAGTCCCATCCGACATTATTTTGCGTCCGTAAATTTCGCAGTATTTACGTGAATACACAGTATATTTTTATATATATATATATATATATATATATATATATATATATAATCCCACTTCCGCGATTTACTAGTAGCCACTTACCTCAGTAGTCATTTATTCATTTTTCACCCACTTCTACTTCAATTCAAACATTTCTGTATTAGCCACTTCTATTTTAGTTCAAACATCTTCTCTATTAGCCAAAAATCTTACAAGTATTATTATCATTGATCAATTTATATAAAATGAGTTCTTATCATGATGCTGATTATTTTTCCGAAGATCTCACTTCCAAATTTATTACTCCTGAAGAGGGTTTAATTGGAAAAAAATGAGTTGCTTTTTTTGTTAACAGTGTTGCTAGTTTCAGAAATATCACATTGTGGATTCGTGATTCTTCTTCAAAACACGTAAGGTATTTATGTAGTGAAGGTGACAAATATACACCTAAAAAAATAAAAAATGAGCGAAATACCAAAACCCAAAGAAATTCCTGTCCTTTTTGTTTAGTTGCAAGGGTTTCTGATCGCGAGTGTGATATTTGGAAAATCGATGTTTTAAACGGGACACACAATCATCGATTTCCAAAATATGCAGAGGGTTCGAAACTGGGTAAATTAACTCCAGAACAGTACAAACATGTACAAGACCTAGTATCAATGAATGTCACTTCTTCAAACATATTGACATATATAAAGAAATGCGTTCCCAACAATTCTACGGACGCAAAGAGAATGTACAATGCTATTAACAAGATAAGGACAGACGACCGGGATGAGCTTACCTCAACGCAAAACTTAATACACCTACTAAAACAGCGTAATTACAGGTATAAATACTAGCACATTTACTTATACTTGTTTTATAAATTATGTCATTTTCAGAATTACATGCATGCATTTATATTTTTATACTAGCACAGTTAAAAAATGTGTAATTATATTGTTGCTCTTTTTTAAACATTTCCTTAGTTTTAAAAACAAAAAAAATTGATTAATTTTTTTTTTTTAATTAGGTACCAATTTAGGACCGCGGATGATAGCAAAGAACTCATGGACATTGTTTTCAGCCACCCTTGTTCGGTTGTAATGGTCAACACTTATCTGCAAGTCTTAATCATTGACACGACATACAATACGAACAAGTACGGTATGTCTTTGCTTGAGGCAGTTGGGGCAACAAGCACTCACAAGACGTTCACCATCGCATACACATTTATGATCCGTGAAACGCAGGAACACTTCGATTACATCTTACGATTTATTCGGGGACTGTACGAGAAGGATCCACCAAATGTCGTTATTACGGACAGAGCTTTTGCGATGATGAATGCTGAGGATTTAATTTTTCCAACGTCTCAAGCACAATTATGCAGATACCACATCGAGGAATGTATTATAGCCCGGGCTATTTTACAACCAGGATTTCAAATAGAGTATGCTGAAGGTTTTAAATATCAGTGGAATTACTCAATCCAGACTGGAAATGTTAAACAGTGGAACATTAGGTGGGATTCCTTAAAGGAAACGTACAGCAGCTTTGAGGGCCTAATTACATATTGCGAACAAACGTGGCTTATTCCGCACTACAAGAAAATTCTAGGGATGTATATCGATCATCGCATGCACTACGGGAATTACACCACAAACAAGTAATCCTACAATCTTTTTACTTTTCGTGTTAGCTATTATATTTATTTATACCAATGAACAATCACTATTACACTATTATCATAACTAATATTATTCGAACGATGTATTGAGTCAGGTAAAATATATATATATATTGGTTGGGTCGATACATACTGAATACAATCATTTAAATATTTTTGATTTTATTATTAATGTAGGGTTGAACAAGAACACCATAGGGTGAAAAAAAACCTGGATGGCGACATTCAACACTTTGACATTATCTTCCGAAAGTTTCACCAGGTCATGGAGTTGCAAATATGCAAGATCAAAAAGCAATCCAGGTTTAGCGGCCACAAAACAAGGACTGATATGTTAGAGAACGTAATCTTCAGCCAACTAGTGCGCAATATCACGTCTAAGGCGTTAGAACTCATTGTTGCATAATCGAAAAGGAAGCTAGGCCCAAAAAAATGCGGTCATTTTCTCAAGAGAACACATGGTCTTCCGTGTCATTGCGATCTTACAGAGTACTTTAACTTCAACTACCTACCTTTAAACTGTATAGACTCGTTTTGGAAAACATTGGATATAAATTTTTCTAGTATACCTACCACCGAAATAGATGATGGTGGTGGTGGTAAGACTAGGAGAAAATTATTCGATGATGACACGGAAGACATTGTTCCACCTCTGAAGGTTGAAAAAAATAAAAAGATTGGAAAAAGCGATCGTGAACCTTCTTGGTATAAGAGAATGAAAGAAAAAATGGGAATGAAGAAGTCTACTCAAAAAAGGGGTAAGGGGAGAGTGGAGGCAACTAATGCGCAACAGGATATTCCCCTAGAAGTTGATCGTAGAGATGACACATCTGAAGGATGTACGATGAGTTTTTCTAAAGAGACTCGGAACAGATTTTCCCAAAATCCTCCATCCCATTCCCCCAAAACTCCAACTTCAAAGCACCATAGGCCCCAACCTTTCGATTTTCCACCTCGCAACAGTACCTCTAGTTCAACTAGGCCTCATTTTCAAACAAATATGAACTATCCAACACCATTTTATAACTCTCAGGTGGAGACTGATTTTCCTCCATATATCAGTGGTTATATTAATTCCTACAATGACGTAATTGGAGATGAGAACTGCGGATTTAGAGTTGTTGCACTTGCAATCGACATAACCCAGGAAGAATGGTTTAGGGTACGAAATGAGCTTTTATATGATCTGCAATCAAGAAACGGTGTATACAGTAACATTTTACGTGGTTACACAACCATGCAAGATTTGGCAAATTCACTTCGTCACTTCAAAGGTCCTGCCAAAATCGACAAATGGTTTTCATTACCTGAACATGGGTACCTAGTTGCAACCACGTATAATGTTATTGTAATGTCATTCAGTGAACACGACGGACATTTTTGTCTTCCCGCAACAATAGATACCTATCCACGACGTCAGAACTCAACACTTGCCTTGGGGAACATGCACAACAATTTGCATTGGATATTGGTAAGGAAAAACTATATTGATGTTATTTTAGAATTTTTTTAAAAAAAATTATGATTTTTATTGAATTATAACTATAATTTTTTAACTGTAATTTCAGCCGCATATGGCAACCGAGGACCATCCAGTACCATTTTTATCTGCATACTAGAAAAACAATCATGATCCTTTTGTAGATGGTTTAGATTTAGAATTTGAAAGTAGGATAGAGCTTTACCGTACATTACACAACTTGGATGCACCGCGACGTGCGTCTAATTATAGGTCTAGAAATAACGATCAACCTCATTTTTATAAATTTTTTTAGTATTTAATTCATGTTTCTAATTCAAGTTTTTTCATGTAATTGTATATTTATAACAAGTTTTTACAAATAACGAAAAATATCATTTTTTCATGTAATGTGTATATTTATTTTTTCATGTATAAATTAATAATTGATACATATTAACTGAACTATAATATTGTTTATAACCAAATGACTAATATTTTTCAATTTATGAACTAATACTATATGACCAAACAACTATAATACTTTTCAATAAAAAAACTAATACTTTATAACTAAATAATTAATACTTTTAAATTAATCAAATAATATTAATTAAATATTTAATTCTAACTAATAACTCCTAAATTATAAATTTTAAAAAAATGAAATCTGTCGCGCTCGTTGAGCGACAAAATTAATCTTGTCGCGGTCAACGCGCGACAGCAGTCTCTGTGTCGCGTTGACCGCGCGACAACACTGGTGTCAGTCGTGTCCCGTCAAACCGGTAAAATGTGGATATAGCAACCATGGATATCCGTCCTTCTTTCAATTCTATGATGTGAGTGAGTGTACCCCTTGTACTCATTTTCTCCTTAATAAAATTTCTTTGGCGGGTTAAAATATATATATATGCCTTGAAAGTCGATCTGTTTTTTTGGCCAATTAATTCCATCATCTTCGTCTTTTACAATTACAAAAACTATCAATAATAATAAAACTAGTATACTCCAACCACCGTGATTAATAGTGAGAGCCTACTTAAGTTAAGCTTAATCACCAAATTAGCCCCTCCATTATGAGATCATCAATTTGGGTCTTAAGTTATTTTATCACATGACCATATTATTACGACAATAATATACCCATTATTTATAAAATTAACATAATTAAATACCACGAATTATCCGTTATTAACCCATCTTTGAGACGCTCCCCCTCACGTGACCCCATCATTCAACAACTATTTCCCCAATTCCTTCTTCACAGAATCCAAATCCCTAGAATGCACATTCACTCTCAACCCATCTTTCATGAACAGCGTCAACGACATCTTTTGCTCCACCGTGTGCGCCGCCGCCAGCGACAGCCGGTGCTGGAGAACCACCGCCGCCGCGATCGATTTCATCTGCAAGTACGCCAAATCCTTCCCCAAACACACCCTAGGCCCCGCGTTGAACGCCACGAATCGGAACTGATCTTTCGCCTCGAATCTCGTCCCGTCTTCCGATAACCATCTCTCCGGCCTGAATTCCAAGCAATCGTCTCCCCAAATGAAATTCATCCTCCCGGTGGAGTAGATCGAGTATGTGATGTTAGATCCAGAAGGTACAAACGTTCCATCGGGAAGTACATCATCGGAAACCACGTGCTTCGAGTCCTCCGGCACCGGCGGGTACAATCGGAGCGCCTCCGATAACGCCGCTTTCAGGTACACCAATCGATCGAGTTCCTCAAACCCTAACGGATCTTCGATCCAATTCGAGGTATCGCCGCCGCGCGTTTGCAACAAAACAGAGCAAATCTCGTGTAGAATTTTCTCTTCGATTTCAACCGGCGAGGATGAAATTGAGCACCACCTGCTTGAGGAAACGATCGCCGTACGATTCGGTTTTCTTCATGAACCGGGATAACAAATCGTCGTGCTCGCTAGCTCGAGCTTACGTGTCTCGATCACATTGGTCATGTAATCATCCACGTGTCTCAAGCTGCGGCTCAATTTCAGTTCCATTCCGAGCCGAAGCCATTTTCTGAATCTCCATATAAATTCAGGCAGAATAAACCGCTGTAGCGTGGCTTCAGTGGCTCGATCGAAAGCCGACGCGAAGCCGTTTTCGTTTAGTTCATGAGAGAGAGTGTGTGGGTCCTTCCCAAAAGCCAAGCCGCAGATATTATCAAAGGTGAGCCGCAGCAAAAGGTCTTGTAAATCAACCGGCTCGGCTTGAAGCTGAGCCGTTTTCAATATGGGGACAAAACCGGTTTTTAATGGCTCGGCTGACCCAACGAGCCATGGCTTGCCTGAGCTTGCGGGTGGTGAATTCCAGTGCAGCGGTCTTACGCTGGAACAGCCACGTGTCGCCATCTGAATTGAAGATGCCTTCGCCCAACAAAATCGTGGAACACCGACTGCCAGGTGGGGCCCTTGGGGTAATTGTCGAACCTAGCCTTGAGTATATGCTCCAAGTTTTTCGGGTCGCACGTGACCGTCACGAGGCCCTGCTTTAGGAATGGGATTGCGAATATGCAGTTTGGTACGTGCCCCCGCAGGCCCGGAGATTGTCGGCGATCCAGTCGTGCAAGCGGCCGTTGTTCTGAATTAGGCCCGGTAGACTGCCTAGAACGGGCCATAATTTGGGCCCGTTTGGACCCTTCAATGATCTCGTCATTGATCTGAACCACACAAAATACGCGGCGACCGTTGATATATCCATCGTTAATATTCAGGCAATTAATGAAAAAATAAATGCAAATTGCAATCGAAATTGTATGTAAGTTTCAAAATGATATGCCAAGAAGAAAAATGATGAATCAGTGTGGAAGAAAATAGAAGAGATTTATAGATGAGTAAAAGAGGTGCAATAAATTGCATATGTTGGTGAAGAGGGGGTGGGGTGGGCATGCAATGTGGGGGGCTGTTAAAAAGTTTAAAATTAATTAGAGTATATATGTACAATATCTCTGTCTATTTCTTGAGAAAGTGAGATTTCTCTGTAATTAAAGCAGCATAATAATTAATGCAGCAGAGTTCGTTGGAGTAGAAAATAGTCAACATAATTAAACAAGTAACCTTCTTACAAAAAAAAACCCTTAAGAATTAACCATTAGTTTCTTCTCAACTATATAATTCAAAAATTGGGTTGAAAAATAGAATTATACAAATACAATAAAACTTTTTGTACCATTCTTATTTGATGAATAACATAAATAAAACAAAAAATTTGTATCACAATGATAATGAGTTGACTTGTTAGGTGCCACTGTTGTTATAATTTATTGTTATTTGCTTATTATACGCTATTATTAAATTATTTTATTAAAAAATCGTCAAACTACAAAAAAAATCGATAAAAACTGTGCTAAACCGCATGGAGAAGGTTTTGTGTGAAATATTGTATATTAGTGTTATGTGCAATACAACATAAATAAGACAAAATAATTCTAAATTGTGGGGTACAATTGTGGGTGGTCGTCGGACGCCGAGACGAAAGCAGGCGGGCATGAGTTGTGGGCTTCAGGTTGTGCGGGCGTATATGTATTTATAGAATAATATCTTTATCAAATATGTGTTGTAGCCTAGTGATTCAAGTTTGTTGTTAATGAATTTGGTTGCAGGATCAATTTCTGTTGAACACATAATTTTTTAATTTTTTTTTTGTCAATTTTTTTGTGTGTTACTATATCTATGTATAAGTGTTACTACATTGTTATATTGAAAAAACTTCATATCTTACGTAACACGTATTAAAACATATCGTAAAACATAAATATTCATAAGGTCACAAGGTAACACACTATTGTTCATATGATAACATTTGAGTATTCCCATAGTATTACGACGATATGTGAACAATGTTACATAATACTAAAAAAAACATGTGTTACTACATGAACAAAAGTGTTACCCTATGAAGAAAAACGTGTTACCACATGAACAAAACCAGTACAAGCGCGAAAAAGAAATCTCCAGTCCAAAATTACAAATTTAAGAACAACTTAATGTGTTACTACATGAACAAAAGAGTGTTACCCCATGAGCAAAAGAGTGTTGCTACATGAACAAAAAAAAAGATAAACGGAAAAAAAAATTTACCCAAAATTACGGATATCTGAGAACAACGTGAAAAAAAGAGTGCGAAGGTGCAATTTCAACACACACACTTTGTGTTGACGTGTGATCCAACACCACACACATATTCTCTCTTCTTCTCGTAGAATCCACATTGAAATCCAAATTGAATAATCTGGTTTCATCCAATGATCTGAACGAATCAAAGAAAAATTAAATTGGACAAGAAATTAGGGCATGAGCGACGGAAGGAAGAAGAAGAAATCTGGTATGTTGTGCTGACGGAAGAAGAATTTGGAAGCGCCGCAAGGAAGAAGAAGAAATATGGTCTGTTGCGGCGACGCGAGGAAGAGGGCCTATATGACCCGCCATTCTGTTTGCCCTAATCCGACCCGGTTCTTAAAAAAAAAAAAACCCAAAATAAATTACAATTGTACATAGCACTAGTATGCGAATACAAGTTTTTGTGAACCACATGCTCAATTTTACTTGATATATAATAATTAGTTGAACCATAGATAGCAATGCAATTTGAATTGGTAGACTAAATTGTAAAATCGCATTGATATCAACCCTATCTACACGGAGTAAATTTGCTTAGATTATGAATATTATCACAAACGCAAAAAGAAGGAAAAATTGGAATATGATTTTCAATTACATTTTTGTAAGATTGACAATTATTTTGAATGAAATATTCTTTTTTAGAAAAACAATTAAAATGGGTCGAAGGGGGTAGTTGTATACATTCTAATCATACATCTAGTGTACAAGCATGGTGGATCCACAAATTTTGTCTGAGGAGGATCCAATTAATAATAGGGTGTGACTAAATGTACTTTCGAATGTCGATCCTTAGGCCAGATATCTAATATATATTTATATATATATATATATATATATATATATATTCGAATCTTCTACATATGTACGTATATCCAATGATCCTCTTGGACTCAATGTGGTTCCGCCATGTATACAAAATTGTTACACATAACATAAATGTAATACGTACATACATTTTAAATATAAAAAATAGTATGAAAGATATAAGAATATAATTTTGGTAGAGTAATTATTTCCACCTAGAAATTGGATATGTAATCCCTCCACATGCATACTTTACCAGGACTCGCGACTATTTGCCAAAATTTAAAGAACAAACCCATGCATGAACAAACATACCCCTTTATGGGTGTTAAAAAGACCAATTTTGGGCTAGATGGACCATTTTTAATGGATAGCTAATATTCTGAATCTAATTTTATTTCTAATTTAATTTGCTTCGAGCTAAACAATTCGCTATAAGTATAAAATTTTGAAAATTGTAAATTTAATATGAATTCTGAATTTATTAATATATGAAACACTTTCTTGTGAAACTGTTTCATATAAGACGTCAAAATTTATTTAGTAGTCAAAAGCAAATATTGTAAATAGACGTCGAGAAATTTTGTTTATATCCGTCTCATGCCCCGTCTCACACAAGAATTTGTCTTAGTACATACTTCATCCAGATCCGTATCACATCCCGTCTCACACAAGAATTTATCTTAATATATACTCTATTCATCCTATATAGATAGACTTATTTATCTTTTCCGAATATCCCAAATATATAGTTTTAGTAATGATTTATTTAACTCATCTGTACACCCTTATTCAACATGCTTCAATAATGATCAATTTATCATTTTTGTACTTTAAAATATAAACCTAAATGGTCATTGAATATGAGAATAGTAGAAAGTAAATTGTTTGATTATCTGTTTTACTAACTTTTTGACAAAACTGTTTACCTTTCATAACTCATAGTCTAAACGAGTAACACGACATCCTCATATCACTTTTAATCAATGATGCAAAAGTTGATGTAGGCGGGCATCTAGCCGTTAGGCGGCCGTCACCCGATTTTATGAAAAAGGGTAGTTTTTAGACGTTTTTGGCATTAGGAGCCGCCTAGGCGGTCGAGTCGAGGGCTAAGCGGCCAAGTCGGGAGCTATCTACAATATTTCAATTCAAAAATATTTATTTATAATCAATAACGTATGTAATATTGATATTCATTTTGTACAAAATTAGTAGTCTGAGCAATTAATTATTTGTTATAACCGTTAATCTTAATTAATTAATACGTATTTTCTGTTTAGAGGAAAATCTATTTTTAAATTACTTGGAGACAGTTTGATGATTATGACGTATTTTCTGTTTAGAGAAAATCTAGTATCTAAAATTACTTGGAAACAATTTGCATGTATTGTTACATTCTGTTTTCTCATTTTGATTGATATATGAAGTTGGAGTACAATATTATTATTAGCAGAAAATAATAATAATGCACCGACCCACCAATATTGCAGGTGTTGATTTCTTGCACCAACCACCCCCAGAATAGTTGCCTCTCTCTAATTATCAACTCCTAAATAATTATAATGCTACTTTTTTAGAATTTATTTTATTTTTATGGACCAATGTTAAGGTTTAACTTTACTCTTACTGCTTGATCAGGAATTAATGTCCTGAAAGTGTCTCTTTTTTGCCGGACCAAGATTACTCAAAATCGATAAATCTTGTTCGCGTTCTTTTCCATGATTGTTTTTACGTGAGACAGTCTGATTCTTTAAATTATTATAGAGAAAAAAAAAATTAATTACTCCCTTCGTTTTATTTTATTTGTTGGTTTTGAATATTGCACACAAATTTTTAAAAAAAAAATATTTATTTTACTCAGTCAGCCATTGATCAAAGGCCACTCGCCACGTGTTTGCCCAATGAACACGAGGTTCAATGTACGAAGCAAGTCAACCCTCGGGGTCCTAGTTGTGCTCGCCACCTGGACGAACAGTCTAGTCGGAGTCCAACATCAGACACGTGCTCGCCCCGTTGACAAGAACGAGGGCCAACAGGGGCCAGACATGTGTCGGCCCCATCGGGCGAACACGAGGCCTACCCACAGGAGTCCACATCGAGCCTAGTAAGTGAACCAGTTACCGGACACAGGGCACCTGGATGACAAGTCGAAGACTTCAAGTCTAAAAAGGGTCAGATGTCAGCCAACAAAGTCCCAAAAGACATGTGTCATGTCCAGATGTAATCTTATAAATCATTTAAAATTGCAACTCATGCTAGCCAAACTAGTATAAATAGACTCATTGAGGTTAAAAATGGGGTTCAGAAATTTCCTACCGAGCATCTCAATATTTACTCTTTATATCCTAATCAATCCGTATTCGACATGTGTACATCTTGTTTGTTAGTCAGAAAAACATAAATCCACATCAATATCCACATAAGACAAGCTAACAACAAAATTATTAAATAATAAAAATATATATGATGTGTCATTCTTACCATTTTATTTATCGACATAATCATTTAATATATATTTATTATACAAATATATATAAAAACAAAAGGCAAAATAATCAAATTCAACCCATATTTTAATTTTTTATCAATTTTAGCACATATTTTTTTCTCTCTTCAAATCTAGCACATACTTTTAATTTCTTATCGTTTTTAGCATATACTTTTTTCTCTCTCCAAATTTAACACATAATTTCGTTTGATACTTAAAAACATCTCAGGTCACCATTTTTGGCAATCACCGTCTGCCATGAACGTTAAAATGTTGCTGATGTGCAATCATTAAAATTTTAAAAAATCACATTTTTTCCACATCAGCAAGACAAGTGGACTCGGACGGACATTGTCGGAAATGGTGGCCTAGATGTTTTTAAGTATCAATTGAATGTATGTGTTAGATTGGAGAGAGAAAAATGTATATGTTAAAATTTATAAGAAATTAAAAATATGTGTTAAATTTGGAAAAAGAATAAAGTATGTGATAAAATTAATAAAAATAAAAAATATGGGCTAGATTTGATTATTTGTCAAGACAAAATTGATATGTGACATTTGATTTTTCTAAATTAGAGAAAAATGATTAAAAAATTTGGACAAAAATTATTTTTTCTAAAGACAAACAAAATGAAAATATGGGGCAGAGGTAGTAACAAAATTATTAAGGGCACGTTTGTTTTCGTTTTGAGGTGGATGGGGAAAATTCGAATGGAGAAAAAATGTGGAGGGGGGAAATCCTGTGAATATTAATCTAGTACTCCTTTCGTCCCATGAGGACTTGAACACTAAAAATGACACGCAAACCAAGTAAAATGAGTTTTAATGGGTTTGAGTTGAATACAATAAGGGTATTGTGAGTGTATTAATATTATGTTTGTTTCCATTTTGGGAATGTTCAAGTAATGTTGGGACGTCCAAATACGACAATTGTTCAAGTAATCGCGGGACGGAGGGAGTATTTGTTTTGTGTTGGATATGGTAAAGGTGGATGTAGCTTTATGTCAAATCAATACTTTTTAATTATGATGATGTATTATTTTATTATTGTTAGTTAGTGTGATAATGATTGTATGAAAGAAAAGTGTAAGACAAGTGTTCAAGTAATCGCGGGACGGAGGGAGTATTTGTTTTGTGTTGGATATGGTAGAGGTGGATGGAGCTTTATGTCAAATCAATACTTTTTAATTATGATGATGTATTATTTTATTATTGTTAGTTAGCGTGATAATAATTGTATGAAAGAAAAGTGTAAGAAAAGTAGGAGAGATAATGAATTGTTGTAAGAAAAGTATAAGAGATAATGAGTTGGTGTAAGAAAAATAGTGATATGATAGTTTTAGGGTATAGATGTATAATACGGGTGGATGTGTATTTGGATAGAGGATGGGATGTGCAAATTCGAAAAGTGGTCGGGATGGGCGAAAGCCCATCCCCCATCCGGATCTCCCCGGCCTAAAATAAACTTGCCCTAATGGATGTTCGACCCCGTCCTTGTGAGCAAAAAGCCCAAAACAACCACCCGTTACACCCTTCAAACTCTTTACTTCTAGTCATACTGTACAAATAAAATAAAAATAAAATAATATCATAATTATTTTTATTTTTATTTCGACTGTAGTTCAAGCATCTCAATTCATTAATAAAAGAACTAAGGCTCCATTTGGATAGGGGGATTTAAAATGAATGGATTTGAAAAATAATAAAGGTAAAAATGCATAAATTTCAAATCATAAATTGTCAAGAGATGAGAGAGAAGGGAAGAGAGTGAAGGGAGGAGAGAGAGGGAAGGGGTAGAGAGGAGGGAATTTCAAATGACTTGGTTTTGATGAGGATTTGAAATCCCTCCACTTTAAACTACTCTCAAATCTAAGTATTTGTAAATCCATTGGAAAGTGTGATGATTTGTGTATGAAATCCATGGATTTCAAATCCATCCATCCAAATGGAGCCTAAATATATTGCTAACTCCAGATGATCTGGGGCTTGACTGCTTGAGCATCATATCAACCTCCTCATCTCGTTGACTTCGTTTTATTTCCGGTGACTTGAGGGACGAGCCATATATTGTTCTCTTCATTCCTCCGAGCCCTTTAGATTGATACACTCAGGCCTGTTTGTTCGCGGGATAGGTTAGGATAGGTCGGGATTAGCTATTTAATCCCAAATTTCAATTGATTTCCGGTGACTTGAGGGATGAGTCATATATTGTTCTCTTCATCCCACCGAGCCCTTTAGATTGATACACTCAGGTTTGTTTGGTATGCGGGATAGGCTGACATAGATCGGGATTAGCGGTTTAATCTCAAGTAATCGATTGTATGGTTCGCTTGATGAGGGCCCATGATACATTTTCATCATCGGCACAAAAAATATGTTTAAAACCTATATTGAGTGACAAGTCTATCTCATGTGGAAGGTGAGACAGAACTTGTCTCAAATACAATATTACAATGTTGTCCTCGTACTTATACTTAAAATGACCAAGTATGTCCCATGTGGATGGTATTTATGACATGTCAATAAGCATCTCATGTAATCCCTCAATCCAAACACAAATATTAATTTTTCAGTTGGGATTAAAAGATGCAAACAATTCAAACATATATCTTGATTAAAACAATCAGTCCATTAATCAATTATATCTTATCGAATCCTACACAATTTTATCGTAACTAATCAATCCAATCATGTGAAAGTCAAAAGCGGCCTCGGGGATGCTTGGTTTGTTAAGAGGAATGGTAATGGTTTGATTCTCTTAAAGAATAACTTTCATATCATTCTTCTCAAAGTCATTCCCCTCAAAATTGTGAAAAATGGGGATTCCATAAAAAAGGGGAATCAAACCAATATTATTCATTCCATTTTCTTACACCAACTACACATATATAATTATCTAAAACATATTAGTATTAAAATATAAATATATAATGACAAAATCACCTTTTTATTTAGTTTTCAAATCAAAATATTCAAACATAATCAAATCAAAATCACAAATGATATTTCACTACTAATTCATCCTAATAAAAAAGAAAGGGTACGACGAAAAAAGAAAACCCCTTCGTCCCCGACAAATAAAAATTGGATTCCGGCGAACTCTTTCAATTTAAATTGATTTCTATAATTTTCTCAATCTAAGAGTTGGCATATATGTGAAACTAGAAATCGTTCCTCCTCATTGCGTGGATCAATAACCCGCCGGTTATTTTTTTCCACAAATTGATTTCAATATTCGTTCTGTCTCAGAGACACGATTACCGATTTCCGTGCGGAACAGGCCAGAGTAATTTTTTATTTTTTTTCCAGATTTTAAGGATTGATAGATTTTGACAGGAAAATATAAGGTATCTCCTCGTTGTGTAGATTGGAAGGAATTTTTCAAGGTTTCAAGCATTTGTTCTATTTTTTTCTTCAAAGTGTGGGACTGAGAGACAATTATCTTTTGTGAAAGGTTAAGTAATTTTTGCGACTTTAAGGCTTTTTTGGGAAGAGGGTCATTAAGTATATTTTTTTTTTTAAGTTAGGAAAATGAACCCTAATTTTTTTTAAAATAATTTCAAAATTGATTTGAATATTCTTCAAAAATTATATAAGGCTAATTGTTCAAAAAATATATATATATGAGGGTAAATTCATAAACTTATAATTCTATTTTTTTAAATATTTAATTTATTAAAAAAATTTCCTTTAAGTAATTCTTTTTCTATGAAAGGTCCTTTAAGTATTTTTTTTTTTATTTGATAAGTTATATAAATAGAGTAATCTTTTACAATGTAGTGAACTCTAAGACAACAATAGCATGTTATTAAATTTAAGCCCTTAAATTTAAAATCTAATGGTTCGGCCTAAAATCGATTATTATCGATCGTCGACTTTTTCTTTTGGTAAAAACACACTTCTTTCATACATTTTTGTTTTTAACAATTATAGGCAAAATTCTTAGTATTTTTTATTTATTTTAAGTAATTCTTTTTTTTAAAGGTCCTTTAAGTACTTTTTTTTCCTTTTAAGTAATTCTCTTTCTATGAAAGGTCCTTCAAGTATATTTTTTTATTTGCTAAGTTATATAAATAGAGTCTTTTTTTTTTACAATGTTGTAAACTCTTATATTTTCTTTCATACATAGTTGGTTTTAACCATTATAGGCAAAGTTCTTAATATTATTATTACTATTTTTCTTTAAGTGTTTGTTTTTTATGAAAGGTCCTTTAAGTAAAAAAATTTCTTTTAAGTAATTCTTTTTTTATGAATGTTTGTTCAAGTATTTTTATTTATTTTTTATTTGCTAAGTTATATAAATAGAGTAATTCTTCTACAATGTTGTAAACCATTATATTTTCTTTCATACATAATTGTTTTTAATCATTATAGGCAAAATTCTTAATATTATTTTTCTTTAAGTAATTTTTTTTTTAAGGTCTTTTAAGTAAAAAAAATTCCTTTAAGTAATTTTTTTTTATGAAAGGTCCTTCAAGTATATATATACTTTTTTTTTTTTACAATGGTGTAAACTCTTATATTTTCTTTTCATGCATAATTGTTTTAACAATTTTAGGCGAAATTCTTATTATTTTTATTATTTTTCTTTAAGTATTTTTTTAAGTCCTTTAAGTAAATTTTTTTCTTCAAGTAATTCCTTTTTTATGAAAGGTCCTTCAAGTATAATTTTTTTATTTGCTAAGTTATATAAAATAGTATTTTTTTACAATGTTGGGCATGATTGGTATGACTGAATGAAATTACAACTGAATGTAATGAATTCATGAATGGAATGAAGGTCTGAATGGAATGAAATTAGAATGATCATTCTTATGATTGGTATAATTCATTAATGAAATATAGGTATTGGTGAATCTACTTTTGAATTATTATTAATAATTATTAAATTATACTTTAACATTATTATTAACTATTGAAAATATTTTATACATATATATATATTTAATATATTATTATTGTTAAAAAATTTATTTATTATTTTAAAATTTTGAAAATAATATTTTTTATAATTGCAAAAATAATAAGTATTTTTTTATTGTAATAAATATATAATTTTAGTATTATATATTTATAATAATAATATATTTTAAATTATTTTGGAAAGTTCGAGTTAATAATAACTTTATATATTTTTTAATATTTTTATTAAATAATAATATTTGTTATTATTAATAATATATTACTAAATAATAATATTTTTATTTTTATTAATATATTATTGAGAATTGCTAAAATTTACATTTTTTGAGATATAGTATTAATATTGAAAATTTTATATTATTTATATATTCGAATATTATTATATTTAATATTATTATTATTGTTGGAGTTTGTTATTATTTTTATTAAATACTATAAGTTTTTTAATAAAATAATATTATTTACTTAGTATTATTATTGTTGTTGTTAGTAGAAAATAATATTATAAAAATATAAAATAAAGGATAATATTATTATGGAAAAAAAATCATTCCTCAAGATGTGGAATACATAAACCCATGGGGTATGTAAGGAATCACAATTCCTTTATTTTTGGGAATGATAATTCCTAATGGAATGATGATTCATTCCAAAAAATTATACAAATCATTGTATTTGGAATAGATTAAGGAATGATCATTCCATTCCCAATATATTTCAACATACCAATCATACATATTTTCTTTCACATATATTTGTTTTTAACCATTATAGGCAAAATTCTTAATATTTTTTTTTCTTTTAAGTAATTCCCTTTTTTAAAGGTCCTTTAAATAAAAAAAATCCTTATTCTTTTTCTATGAAGATCCTTTAAGTATATTTTTTTTTATTTGATAAGTTATATAAATAGAGTAATTTTTTACAATGTAGTGGACTCTTATATTTTCTTTCATACATTTTTGTTTTTAACCATTAAAGGCAGAATTCTTAATGTTGTTTTTATCATTTTCCTTTAAATAATTCTTTTTTTAAAGGTCCTTTAAATTCCTTTTTTTCCTTTAAGTAATTTTTTTTCTATGAAAGGTACTTCAACTATATTTTTTTTATTTGCTAAGTTATATAAATAGAGTTTTTTTTTTTTTTATATAATGTTGTAAACTCTTATATTTTCTTTCATACATAGTTGGTTTTAACCATTATAGCCAAAATTCTTAATATTGTTTTTATTATTTTCCTTTAATTAATTCATTTTTAATTTATGAAAGGTCCTTTAAGTGAAAAAAATTCTTTTTAAAAAAATCCTTTAAGTATATTTTTTTCCCTCAAGTAATTCCTTTTTTATGAAAGGAATTAAGTTATTCTTTTTTTTTAAGTCCTTTTTTATGAAAGGCAAAATTATTAATTTTTTTATTATTTTCCTTTAATTATTCTTTTTTTTTAAGTCCTTTTAAGTAATATTTTTTCCCCAAGTAATTCTTTTTTTATGAAACGTCCTTCAAGTATAATTTTTTTTATTTGCTAAGTTATATAAATAGAGTAATTTTGTACAATGTTGTAAACTTTTATATTTTATTTCACACATAATTGTTTTAACCATTATAGGCAAAATTCTTAAGACAAGTCTTGTATGCACCAGATGCATCGTGCACTCCATAGTGTGTTTTAAAATCATACAACTTGGTGCACTGAAATTTGCAACTTGTTTACAATGAACCGTGCAACTATTAATATGAGAAACAAGTTACACGATTCAGTGTAAACAAGTTGCATATCTCAGTGTCACAAATTGCATTGTTCTAAAATACACTATGAAGTGCACGGTGCACTTGTTGCACATGAGACCCACTCAAATTCTTATATTGGCTTTATTATTTCCTTTTAAGTTAATCTTTTTATTTTATTTTTGGAAAGGTCTTAAGAAAAAAAAAATCTTTAAGTAATTCTTTTTTTATGAAAGGTCCTTCAAGTATATATATTTTATTTGCTAAGTTATATAAATAAAGTAATTTTTTTTACTATGTTATAAACTCTTACATTTTTTTTGGCTAAGTTGGTTTTCTTTATAGGCAAAGTTCTTAATATATTACTATATTAGTATATTTTAGAAATTTGTAATTTATTGCACTTAAACATCCCACTTGTTGTAAAAAAATTTCTTTTAAGTAATTCTTTGTTTGAATGTTTTTAGTGTAACAAATTTATTTTTTAAATACACTGTTTATATAAACAAGATATTCTTCTACAATGCACAAAAGACCCCTCATTTCCTTTCATACATAATTGTTTTCAATCATTATAGGCAAAAAAATTGCGAGAAATCGTTCATAAATTAACACAAATTAATTAGTATATATTTCTTTCAAAGTGTTAAAGTGTCATTCCCAAATTATGGACTTCTCACGTGAAAACTACATTATACTAAGTTTGAAATTAGTAATAAGTTTTCATATTAAAAAATAAAATTGTTTGTTCCCTTCCTAAATTTAATTCTTGCTTCCGCCATTGTTCAGTCGGATATGATCTGGAGCCCGAATACTTGCCAACAACAACCGTGATACTCAAAAGTACAACACACCTTGAATACTATCATTACTTACCTGAATATATAGTACTTTGCCTGCCTGCAATATTTTATGTTACAAAACTTGCAATTCTTGTGATTTGCTTTGCTTAATTTTTGAGAAAAATATTTTTTCCGTCTGGTAATTTTACCAAATTTTGTTTTGGTCCTATTTATCTTTAAAATTTGATTTTTTTTTCCTTGTAACTTGTATGAATCAAATCAGAATGTGATAAAAGTATGTAAATAACGTGACGAAAAACAAATTTAGAAGTAAAAAAGATCAAAAGAAAAAAAATGTCAAAAGTAAGTTATAGAACGAAAATTAAAATGTAAGAGTGACAAGTTACATGATGAAAAAAAAAAACTCCATAATAATATTTTTTATATCATTGGACTTACTTTGGGCCAAGGTTTTCTCTTCAAATGTGCTAGTTTCCTTTTGTATATCTTTTATTCCAGTTAGTATTGAATATTCATTTTGGGCCTCATAGTTACTTTTACACTATTTCTAGGTCTTTTGGGCCATATTGAGTTGAAGTGGAATTAAAGTATGCATCAGGATCATAAATGCATTCATAATAGTCGATTTTAGAATCATGCAAATTATTATATTAAAAGATGCAACTTATTTACATTGAACCGTGCAACTTTTTTTTAATATTAATAGTTGTACGGGTTTAATGTAAATAAATTGTATTTTTCAGTATAACAAATCGTGATTTTAAAACGATTATAAAGATATAGTCTTGACTTGAATCATCTGAAAATTTTAACCATTGAGTTTGGCTTTAGCTTGTACCTTTTCATTTGTACTTTCATTTCCGATAATAATGTCAAAATTGCTTTATAAGATACGAAGATTCGTCAGGCTCAGCTGTAATTTTATTTGAACTCAATGCAATATCTTATTTATTGGTATACATATTTATTACGTACCCCAATCTCACTTGTGAGCATTGACAAAGTGGCTGGGATTTCAGAATCAGAATCTGGGTAAATTTTATCAATGAGAAACCAAATAATGAAACAATGTCAGTAAATTATGTCAATGTAGTGGTTTTCCTTCGCAAGAACATAATTAGTAATAAAACATCTATTATTAATTTCGTTTTACTAATTAATTCCAAGTGAATTATTTTAAAAACAATAACGTTACAAATCTAAAGGGTATGACCCATTGAAGAACTGCAAATACTTGTAAAATGCAAGAACTGAACTAAAAAAATGGTGTTAAAAGAATGTAGATTACAACTTATTAAAATCTGTGTACTATACTTGTACTATGAACTCTGATCTAACCACAAATAAAATCAAAATCTATGCTGAATTATTAGTTTGAACAGTAGCAAGAAGTCTAGTGAGTTTACTCAGAGTGTCACGAGCTGATACTGTATCAGGATGATCCTGACCGCAGATCGAAGTCCGAATAAAAACAGCTTTTCGAATCAAATCGTCTCCGATGCTAAACTTCCCACCTCTCGCCATCAGCTTAGCTCGAACTTCCAACACGGCAGCCCTAGATAGTGCCAGATTCTGCCACAGGCTCGGGTTCAACTGAGCGTTCGTTTTGATCGGTTTCCAGCAGAGCGACTTATCCAACCATTTGTCGACTGGAGTGACGAACGCTTGGTCCGTTGCTTCTAAGGCATCCGTGCAGAGACGGAGGAGCTCCAGGGCGGCGTTGCATCTGGAGAAAGTGACGAACGTTGTTATGGCTAGTGGGAGTACCACTTCTTTCACGAGAAAGAGGAGTTCGGATACTTTTAGCTCGACGACTATGGGGTCTTTACCGAACCCTAGAAGGAGGAAACACGCGGCCCATATGTGGTCCAGGTTCTGAAAAACGAAGCCACGGCTGATCACGCCGTTGACCATGGCTTGTGGGACCCCCGTGATGCCCCTCTTTCGAGCATAGAGCTTCACGAGATGGTTGAACTGGATAAAGCCGTCTTTTGTACACCTTCGTGCTATGTTGAATCGCAATAATAATGATGTGGCTTCCGCTTCTGATCTCCGAGCGAATGATGATGTCAGAACGCACGTTAAGGAAGAAAGAACCTTTCCCCATAGACGTGTACGTTTCTTTTTCTCGGGTATTTTCTGTGCAGCCAGGGCTAGAACGGGGACGGGTATTGGAGCGGGTGCGAACCACCCACTCGCTAGAACCATTCTCGTTGCCAAGCTTCTCGGCCCGTCCGAATGATCAAATATGGAGAAGCAAACTTCGAAAAGCTGCAGAAGGAAACTATTTCTCCTTAGTGCATGATTTTCGCGGGTTAAAACCCGAGAAGGCATCCTGTTCATGGTATCCAAAAGCCTAGTCGGGTTAATTGGAAGCTCCGAGAGAATAGACCCGACTATAGCTAACCCTAGAGGCAATCTCCCGAGTCTTTCCTCAATAACACGAAGAGCATCGATTTCTGTAATCGAATGATCTTTAGTGGGACCCTGCATTATCAACATTGCTTCAACCCCAGATAGGTAAGAAAGCCTCAAAGGCTCAAGAATCATTACACGAGATACACGTGTGGAAATTATAACATGCGTTTCTCCTCCAAATCGAGGAAGCAGATCCATTATGTGTTTGTAGTCCCACCAATCCTTTTCGCTCTCCAAATTGTCAATTATTACTAAAAAAGGAATGCCCCTCATGAGCTCCTTTCTAATTCTGGATATGGCAGCTTCTTCTTGCTCTTCGAAGTTCTTTGGACTGCTTTTTTCTGTTTCTATATCAATTTCCAGGAATGAACGTAAGTTCATATAGTTCTGACGAATGTATCTGTTTTCTCCACCTATCCATAAAACCATTTTATACCGCTGATGGAATCTGTAAGCAAACTCTAAAACGAGCTCGGTTTTTCCAATGCCCAATTCTCCTGACACACAAGCGATTCCCTTACCAGACATGACTTTCGTCGATCTTCTCCTTCCATGTTTTCTCACGCTCTTGGACTTTTGAGGAAATTCAACATTGTGCATCTCGATTTCCTTTTCTGATTCCTTCCACTCGATCGGTTCTTTTCCCTTTCTCTTTTCGTCTATCGAACTCGTTCTTCCCCAAGCGATTGTCAAATTCTTTCTCCTCGGTCTAGCCTTGAGTTCAAAATAGTCGTCTCCACAAACGTCGCCAAAAAGCATAAACTCCAGTTCGGTTAACTCCTTTTTCCTCCCAACGAAATTCTCATTTCTTGGGAAAGGGAATTCGTCTTTCTCAGCCTTTTCCCTCCACTTTGTTATTCTATCCACAACACTTCGTCTTCCCAACCTCAACGCCAAAAGAGAGACGGCTTTCAGTATACAATCCCGCCATTGCCCATCACGGGCCACTAGCTTCCACTCATCTACACGAGAAAGGGAACTTACCCCGTCTCTCCATTCCTTTTCAAGCCCTCCGTAAAGCTGCCATAGCTCACCGCCATGTTTTTCCCAAAGCTCTCCTCTCTTCTCGATTATATCTCTAACAAGGCAGTCGTCTGGACTCAAGTCAAAGTACAACGGGACCAAGTTCTTCTTGCTCGAGAAAAAACGAAGCTCTTCAATGGTGTACGGATTCTTGAACGACTTATTGGTCAAGATAAGGACCCCGAACGCACAAACATCCATAGCTTTCTCAACATTGTTATGCTTACGAAAGTTTCTGCATCTAGATCTGTCCATGAGAAAACAGCTCAAACCTTGCACCTCCAACTCCGCACGAAGCCAATTTGCAAACCGAAGCAACAGAGGCTTACGTCCATGAAAACCTATGTAAACATCGCAGTTCCTCATTCTATTCGTAGAAAACGAAGCTGGGGTTTCAAGTAACCTTTCGACTTTTCTGGATTTACCCTTTGGTTTAGAGTAATCATTTTCCAGGACAACATCATTACTCGATAAGGGACTTCTAGACGAAGACGCTTCTGCTTTAGGATAAGCATCCATTGAGGCAAATCTAACGTCGGGAAATAACTCCGAATCAGCATTTAAAGTGGTGGCATGACTGGTTTCATCGGAATGAGTTGATAAACGACTTGCAGACGATTTGGGAGATAAAAAAGGCGACTGATTTGCCGAATAAAATGCTGATGAAGATGATGAAAGATTTCTTGATGTTGTGTTAGGTAATAGCCCTAGTTTAGTACTACTTTCTTCCACAAGATCCATATTTAGCTTCACCCAATCCCTTGCATTCTAAATAGGTACACCAAACCTAAATAGAAACACACAGTTTCAAAAACCCTGAGAAATTTGAATATGACAAACCTTATATTGAAAGTTCTGGTCAAAAACAGAATAACAGGAGACATATTTTGCACAAAAAGATCAAAATAAATGAGGAAAAAATGCTGAAAAATCATTAAATACAAGAATGTACAACATTAAAGATAGAAAGAATTTATGTCCCAGATTCACAATAGCTAAATAGAAACAAATTCACCAATCAATTAAACTCACAGTGAAACGGAATTCAAATTTAAAGCATATTAGATCTAAAACCACAATAACATTCATACCCACAACCAAAAAGTCCCAACATAGAGATACTTATTCAATTCAATAAAATAAAATAAGCTTCGTTTTTAAGCAATAATTTCAGATCTGAAGAACTTACATTAATCAAAACTTCGAGCTCTGGTTCCAAAACTCCACCGACTTCAAATCCAGGAATATTACTTCATTGACATTGATGATTTACAGAGCTTTATGCGCCTGTAAAAGCAGAGCAATCTTCGTTTTCGAAGAAAAAAACATATTTTGAGCTGTGAAATTATGCTGGAAAGAATATGGAGGGCCACGAAATGGAAAGAAAAATGGAGAGAGTATGATGGAAAGGAAGTATTCGTTCGTTCGTGTGAGAAGTGAGCTTTCACGATTCGAGGAAACATGCCCCAGTTCTTGAAACAGAGTTGGACTCTAGATTTTAATTAAAATTGGAAAAATCGATTTTCATTTTAAACAGGGGAAATTAAAGGAAATACTAGATTCTTTTTTCCAAAATTAATTATAGGGAAAATTTGGTTTACCTTTTTTCAAAAGAAAATAATAAAACCCTTTCTCTCTCTCATTAGTAATGGATAATTTCTATATAAAAGTCACGGTGTATTTATAGTTCATTTTATAATCTTCCAACTTGTTATATTGAAAGATCTTTAGATAAATCAGATCTTTCAAGATAAAGAAGTTGTATAGAATATAAAAAATACACTATAAATCTTGTGATCAAGACCAAATCATCTACAAGATTTTAAATTTATTTCTTGAGATCATTTTACATATTAATTAGCATTCATTAATCAGTATCCCTAATCAATATATTTAGGTATTAACTTTGTGACACGTGTATAAACTAAGAAGAACTTCGAGAGAAAAATCAAAGTTGATCAACCTCACTTGATTTATATCTCATGATTTATTCTAATCAGCTCAATCAAGAAGAATTAATAATACAAATGAATTTAATGCTTCTCTTTATAAGTTCTAACTTTTTAAAATGAGATAGAATTTTCTTAACAAAATACTTTGTGATGAAAATATTATCAGATTCGTTTAGCAAACTAAACACGAAAATAACTCAAATAATTGATCTTTGAGCAAGTGAATAGATCATCAGGTACACCGTTTAATTTAAATGTATTTTTTAAATATGTAAATTGTTTACACTGAAACATGCAATTTATATAGTAAAAATAAATTGCATATTTTAAAAATACATCTGAGTTTTATTTTGCAGCTAATGCATATAAAATTTTGTCTCGGTTTTTCTATTTAAATTTGTTTATATTTATTGAATGGATTTTAAGTTCATTTTTAGAAGGAATTTTAAAAAGTTTTTAATAGTCAATTTGAGTAATTACAAGGTTAGGACGGCGATGTACATAGTGTACACAAAGGACGGAGATGACAAGGAAAGCGTTCTTCTTTTCTGTAAAAGTCATTTCTAACTATGATATTAACGCTTGCCTCCTTATTATTAAATTTTTTTTACTATTTATATCAAAAATTTTATATTTATATTTTAAAATTATTAAATTTTATCATTTCATCCCGTTGGGATTTTAAAATTTTGCCGCTTTACCCAATGAAAAATCTCTCCCCCTTATGATGAAATCCTGCATCTTTCCTTGATGGAAATCTCTTCTATTAAATTTTGCTTGATAGTTTTGATACATAAATAATAAAAAAGAAGTAAGAAATTGATTACCCTCACATGATATTCATTGTTTATGATATAACCAAATAATAACAATGCAATCAATAACTCTTAGTGATTGACCCCTCATTAATATCCATTGTCATTACCATTCTTAAGACATACCAAAGCGGACCCAATATAAGTATACAATATTATTAATATTATGGTGGGTAACATAATATCACGTTTTGTATTTAATTTATGTTTCATTTTCTAAATGAGTGACATGCGTACTATCAAAAAACAATCAATAGTTTATACATATCACATTATAAGTATTAAAGATTTAAATAGTGGGAAACATATTTTCAAATAAAAATATGAATATATAAATCGAATTTATTACGGTGATGTTACAAGTCTACATGTGGTGAAACATCCTGACCTAGACGTATATAGATGTATGCAAGTTTTCCTATAATATTATTGGAGTTGGAGCAGTGTTAGACCTCATTAAAATCATGATTATAGGCATTGCATATATAACCACTGCAAGAGTAAGTTTTCGATTAAACTTGTTGATAGTATAAAATTTATATATATAATTGTACTTATTAATTGATATTATTATATTTGAAAGTGATAGTTTGGGCACTGTGAAAGGCTAAGAAATAAAGTTATATTTGAATTTTGAAGTATGGAGAGATTAACGAGCATAGAATTTTAGAAGAAATGAAAGGGAGGGTTTGGAGGTGCATTGTAAAAAATTTAATTCCCTATAATGCCTTCATGATGAGTTGTTAGAATGTTCTAAAAGGATTTTGGAGTGTTAGCTTTCTGATATGTATTGTATATAAATAAAAATTCTTAGATACTTACAATACCTCTGAGTATATGAAATAAAACTTTCTTTGTCTGATAAAAAAAAATACTATTATGCTTATAAATTAATATTATAGTATAAAATTTTATTGGTATTAATTTATAAAAGTAGTGATATCAATTTATAAATGTAATAATATTAATTTCATTTTATGAACAAGTTTTAAATGAAAGTTTGTGGTAGTAGAAATAGAAGAGCACTAAAGTTTTAAATATGAATGTGGTCTCATGTGCACCAGGTACACCGTGCGCTTCATAGTGTATTTTAGAATCATAAAACTTGTTGCACTGAAATATGCAACTTGTTTACATTGAACCGTACAACCAGTGTTTTCATAACCGAAAAAACTACCGGTCAGCGGTTCAACCGTTGAAATGATTTCTACCTAATTTTTTTAAATATTTCTTATATTTAGTTAAAAAATAAAATAAATATACACCTACAAAAATTTAAACATATATTTTTATAATATTTCATATTTAAGAAAACACAATAGAGTCATGGTCATAATAAAAAAATAACACAATAATATGAGAAAAAGTAACATAAAAGGGGAAAGGTGAACCTTATATTTTTATCCCACATTGAGTAAGTATAAGAGGAAAATGTGAGAGAAAAAAATATAAATGAGGAATAGATCATGAATCTCATAATTTTATCCCACATCGAAAACATTAAAGGAAAATGTGAGAGAAAATAATATAAAAGGGGAAGAAGTGTGACCTCATATAATGTATTTATCCCACATCGAAAGTGCTAGAGGAAAATGTGAAAGAAAATAATATAAAAGGGAAGAAGTGTACCCCACCTTATATATTTGTCTCACATCGAAAGTGTTGGAGGAAAATGTGAGAGAAAATATTATAAAAGAGGTGAAGATGGACCTTGATTCATATATTTATCTCACCTCATACATTTATCCCACATCGAAAGTGTTGGAGAAAAATGTGAGAGGAAGTATTATAAAAGGGGTGAAGGTGGAACTTGGTTCATATATTTATCCTACCTCATACATTTATCCCCATCGAAAGTGTTGGGGAAAATGTGAGAGGAAATATTATAAAAGGGGTGAAGATGACCTTGATTCATATATTTATCTCACCTCATACATTTATCTCACATCGAAAATATTGGAGAAAAATGTGAGAGGAAATATTTTAAAAATATTAAAAAAAAATTGAAACCGGTTTTTCCGATTGGACGATTTGCCGGTTGAATCGGTTTTTTTTTTGGTTTTTACCGGTTAAAAACGGTTCAACCTCAAAAGCGGTTTTTATGTATATTTTTAACCGATTTGCCGGCCGATTTCTGGTTCAACTGGTTGAACCGGCCGGTTCGAACCGATTACGAAAACACTGCGTACAACTATTAATATGGGAAACAAGTTGTGCAACTTGTTTACACTATATTGTGCAACTTGTTTCCCATATTAATAGTTGCACAGTTTAATGTAAACAAGTTGCATATTTCAGTGCAACAAATTGCATGATTCTAAAATATACTATGGAGTGCATGATACACCTGGTGCATACAAGACTTAGTCTTTAAATATAGAGAAAAACTCGTATGAGACGATCTCATACATGAGACGTGCTACAAATCAACACATATTAACACCAACTTCTTCCGAAATGTTACAACGACATGATCAAATTATGTTTCGTTTCACCGTGAGACCGTCTGACGCAAACATGTCTCATATATATATATCCACAAAACAAGATAAATATTTTCTAGTATATTTCTTTTCTTTTTCAGATTGATGGTTATCTCCACATGATCTCCTTTTGCTATGAATGAAATTTATGTATAAGATGTTTGGTTAAATTCAATCTCGTTTGTTCCTTTTTTACACGAGAAGTGTGACAATCATTTTCGCTCTTGCCAACCTGTTTAGGTTTAGGGATATTTGCAAAAAAATTATCCTTTTAAAAAGTGATTAAAATTAATTATAAAAAAGTTGATTAATAGTAAAAGTTGACAGTATTTATAAAAAAAAAAAAATAAAAGTTAATAGTATTTGTAAAAAAAAAAATTAATAATACTTAAAAAATGTTTATAAGCTACTTAAAACACCGGTCAACTTTTAGCTTATAACTTTTAATGGCTTATTTATTCTAATAAAAGAGAAATAAAACACTCTAAATTACTTATGCACACAATTTTAGATGATTATAATCACTTATAATTTTTTAAAAACACCCCTTAGTATGTATAGTATTAGAGATGAATTTAGGACATTTCTCTAAAATGGATTAAATCTTTACATTATTCTTTTTTCTTTCACTTATGTGAAATGTTTTATATAGCATAATATTTTCTTAATAATTAACCTATTAGCTTTTCTTTTCTTTTTTTGACGAGACCTATTAGCGTTTTAGATAGTACTAGTTGTGGAGCTATGCAAAAAAATAATAATAATTAAAGGCTTCTGCTAAAATAAAATCATGATGAATGTGGGCAATGCTCTTTTTTTTTCAAAGAACTTCTGTTAACATTCAATGCTATTGAAAATTATTATGTGCAATCTTCAATTAATAGAATAAGTGAGTGCAAAGTTGTGTAGCCTAGAATGGTTAATAATTCCCCTGAAAACAATAACTGCATTGTAAAAAATTTAATTCCCTATAACGGCTTCATGATGAGTTGTTAGAATGTTCTAAAAGGATTTTGGAGTGTTAGCTTTCTGATATGTATTGTATATAAATAAAAACTCTTAGATACTTACAATACCTCTGAGTATACGAAATAAAACTTTCTTTGTCTGATAAAAAAAAAATACTATTATGCTTATAAATTAATATTATAGTATAAAATTTTATTGGTATTAATTTATAAAAGTAGTGATATCAATTTATAAATGTAATAATATTAATTTCATTTTATGAACAAGTTTTAAAGGAAAGTTTGTGCTAGTAGAAATAGAAGAGCACTAAAGTTTTAAATATGAATGTGGTCTCATGTGCACCAGGTACACCGTGCGCTTCATATTGTATTTTAGAATCATGAAACTTGTTGCACTGAAATATGCAACTTGTTTACAATGAACCGTACAACCAGTGTTTTCATTACCGAAGAGACCACCGGTCAGCGGTTCAACCGTTGAAATGACTTCTACCTATTTTTTTAAATATTTCTTATATTTAGTTAAAAAATAAAATAAATATACACCTACAAAAATTTAAACATATATTTTTATAATATTTCATATTTAAGAAAACACAATAGAGTCATGGTCATAATAAAAAAATAACACAATAATATGAGAAAAAGTAACATAAAAGGGGAAATGTGAACCTTATATTTTTATCCCACATTGAGTAAGTATTAGAGGAAAATGTGAGAGAAAAAAATATAAATGGGGAATAGATCATGAATCTCATAATTTTATCCCACATCGAAAACATTAAAGAAAAATGTGAGAGAAAATAATATAAAATGGGAAGAAGTGTAACCTCATATAATGTATTTATCCCACATCAAAAGTGTTAGAGGAAAATGTGAAAGAAAATAATATAAAAGGGAAGAAGTGTACCCCACCTTATATATTTGTCTCACATCGAAAGTGTTGGAGGAAAATGTGAGAGAAAGTATTATAAAAGAGGTGAAGATGGACCTTGATTCATATATTTATCTCACCTCATACATTTATCCCACATCGAAAGTGTTGGAGAAAAATGTGAGAAGAAGTATTATAAAAGGGGTGAAGGTGGAACTTGGTTCATATATTTATCCTACCTCATACATTTATCCCCCATCGAAAATGTTGGGGGAAAATGTGAGAGAAAGTATTATAAAAGGGGTGAAGATGACCTTGATTCATATATTTATCTCACCTCATACATTTATCTCACATCGAAAATATTGGAGAAAAATGTGAGAGGAAATATTTTAAAAATATTAAAAAAAAATTGAAACCGGTTTTTCCGGTTGGACGATTTGCCGGTTGAATCGGTTTTTTTTTTCGGTTTTTACCGGTTAAAAACGGTTCAACCTCAAAAGCGGTTTTTATGTATATTTTCAACCGGTTTATCGGCCGATTTCTGGTTCAACCAGGTTGAACCGGCCGGTTCGAACCGATTACGAAAACACTGCGTACAACTATTAATATGGGAAACAAGTTGTGCAACTTGTTTACACTATATTGTGCAACTTGTTTTCCATATTAATAGTTGCACAGTTTAATGTAAACAAGTTGCATATTTCATTGCAACAAATTACATGATTCTAAAATATACTATGGAGTGCATGGTACACCTGGTGCATACAAGACTTAGCCTTTAAATATAGAGAAAAACTCGTATGAGACGAACTCATACATGAGACGTGCTACAAATCAACACATATTAACACCAACTTCTTCCGAAATGTTACAAACGACATGATCAGATTATGTTTCGTTTCACCGTGAGACCGTCTGACGCAAACATGTCTTATATATATATATATATATATATATATCCACAAAACAAGATAAATATTTTCTAGTATATTTCTTTTCTTTTTCAGATTGATGGTTATCTCCACATGATCTCCTTTTGCTATGAATGAAATTTATGTATAAGATGTTTGGTTAAATTCAATCTCGTTTGTTCCTTTTTACACGAGAAGTGTGACAATCATTTTCGCTCTTGCCAACCAGTTTAGGTTTAGGGGATATTTGCAAAAAAATTATCCTTTTAAGAAGTGATTAAAATTAATTATAAAAAAGTTGATTAATAGAAAAAGTTGATAGTGTTTATAAAAAAAATTAAATAAAAGTTGATAGTATTTGTAAAAAAAAATTAATAATACTTAAAAAATAATTATAAGCTACTTAAAACACCGGTCAACTTTTAGCTTATAACTTTTAATGGCTTATTTATTCTAATAAAAGAAAAATAAAACATTCTAAATTACTTATGCACACAATTCTAGATGATTATAATCACTTATAATTTTTTAAAAACACCCTTAGTATGTACAGTATTAGAGATGAATTTAGGACATTTCTCTAAAATGGATTAAATCTTTACATTATTCCTTTTTCTTTTACTTATGTGAAATGTTTTATATAGCATAATCTTTTCTTAACAATTAACCTATTAGCTTTTTCTTTTCTTTTTTGACGAGACCTATTAGCGTTTTAGATAGTACTAGTTGTGGGGCTATCCAAAAAAATAATAATAATTAAAGGCTTCTGCTAAAATAAAATCATGATGAATGTGGGCAATGCCCTTTTTTTTTTCAAAGAACTTCTGTTAACATTCAATGCTATTGAAAATTATTATGTTCAATCTTCAATTGATAGAATAAGTGAGTGCAAAGTTGTGTAGCCTAGAATGGTTAATAATTCCCCTGAAAACAATAACTGCTAGTCCCTAATAATTTATTGCAATATGAAATAAATATCCTAGGACAAAGGAAGTAGTTTACAGTTTACACTAAATTAACTAATTAGGTGATGTTCATAGCAATAATTTTTTGGAATCTTTTATGCAATAGAAACAAACCTTATAAATTTGTCTTACATGTATAGTAACACTGTTAATAAAGAATAATGTACATCAAAAGATACGAATTACAATACTAATGCAGCAGTGAAACTGAAAAATCAATGTTTGGTAACATGTATTTTACAAATTACAATATGTATTCTTTAAAAAACAAATTGCAACCTATGTTAATAAAAACTAAACTAATCCAATCTGGGTATATTTATATGAAGTTTTTCGGCTAAATATAGCCTACAAATGTTACATTATATATAGCATAATGTCGAAAAATATTTTAACAAACACCAAATTGAAGAAATTCGATAAGAAAATTTCACAAAAATTGAGTTCGAGTGGAAATTGGCAATTTTAAATAGTACAAGTTGCAATATTTTTTCTAAAAAAAATACATATTATAAAAAAACAATAATACTTATTACAATTTGTTGCTAACTTTATAAATTATGATAATGCTGAACGGGGTGATTCACCTCAGGATGAATGTGTTTTTTTTTTTTTTTTTACCCTAGGCTCCATTTGGATGGATGAATTTGAAATCCATGGATTTCACACACAAATCATCACTCTTCAATAGATTTACAAATACTTAGATTTAAGATTATAGTTTAAAATAGAGGGATTTGAAATCCTCATCAAAACCTAGTCATTTATGAAATATCTTCATCTCTACCCCTTCCCCCTCCCCCCCTTCACTTTTTTCCATAAACTCTCATATCTAAGTATTTGTAAATCCATTGAAAAGTATGATTTGTGTGTCAAATATATGGATTTCCAAATCCATCCATCCAAATGGAGCCTTAATGATACTTTTCTTCACTAATTCATAAAAAACTTCATTAAAAACAAAACATTCAATACACTACACAAAATAACGGAAATGCCATTATCAACAGGGGAATCTGGCTATAAATTATAATTGGTGTAAAGAATAGTGTTTTGAGTTGACTTATATGATACTGAATTTTGGATTTTATTCAACATCATTCCAAAACACTCTCAGTACCATTCACTACTACCACATGCCTCCATGTGACTTCACTACAATGGACGGCTCTGATTTCACTGATTTGTTCACACCTTAATTTCTTGCCCTAATCACAAAGGTAGGGTGGGGTGTTGGGGGTGCCTATGGGGTGGAAATATGTTGGAAAGAACATATCAAAATGGAACATATCCACAAAATGGATCCAAAACACAATTTGTGAAAACAAATTTGTCAAAATCATAAAACAAATCAAATATTTCTTTCTTTGTGTTAAGTAGCTGCAGGTTAAAAGACAAGACTATTTAATAATTTTCTTGCTTTTTTCTCCTTATTTTTTTAAATATTTAATTTATGATCCCTACCCCATAAGTTGGGATGTAATCAAACCGAGTCGTTCGCGAACTATTTAGAATTATTCAACTCAATAAATATTATTTCGAGCTTGTTAAATAAAGATTGTCACCAGAAACAAACAAACTCAAACTTAATGATATTCGGTTTGTTAGCTCTTGAACAGACTCGTCAGTAAACTCGTGAGTAAGCTCGTATAAATAATAATGAGTAGTTTGATTTTAATTTATAATTTTCTTACTAAATATATATGATAAATATAAAATATGTATAAACTTTTAATTACATAAAATTTTAAAATTTAGTAGATATATGATTTTTAAAAAATATAAAATTTTATTTTATTTATAATCAATTGATGAATAATCTAATTTAAAATTGATTTTATTAATTTCGTCTGGGCTCATATATGCTCGATTAAACTTGAAAAAACTCGTAAATATTCGATAATTAAGTTCGAACTCAACTCAAAATTAAACGAACTAAACTCAAACACTTTAACGTTCGGATCGACTTGGTTCGATTACATCCCTACCCACAAGAATTAAGCATGCCACCACCCCCAATTTGAATGCAAAGAATCAAGAACTCAAGGGGTTTGTATTTGGGAATTTTGATTGATGGAATTTTTCAAACTTTTGCAGGATAAGTGGTCCCGTTTTACATATGTACTAACATTTTATTTTATTTTATTTTTGAGGATATATAATACACAACTTAATGAAAATGACTATATTAGCCCTCTTGATTGCCAAGTGCATGCATTGGAACCCACCTGGAAAGTGTTGAATTGCACAGTTTTCACTACTCATAATGATGCCCATATTCAGGAAATTGCTGGGGTTCTCTTTTTAGTTAATTTTTTTTTACTATATTAATGTTGCTTAAGACATTGAAAAATAGTCACATGTTTGTGTTTACATTGTTTATTGATTGGATCCACAGATAACTTAGGCAAACAAACAGAGATGCAGACAAAGGCAAATAAAAAAAAAATTAACTTAATAAAGCAAATCAAAGCAAAAGAGGAACCTACGCCTATGAGCCTATCTACTGGAAAACGCAAATGTATAATTAATTTTCATTTTTTGAACTTAAATTAAGGAAATGTATAAAAAAATCATCCTTAATATATTTACTTAAATATTTTGGAAGCATCTTAAAGGAAATATTGTTTTCATATAAATTAGAGTAGCTATATCGAGTATAATCATATTTCATAATTAATATTTTGTATTTTATAGTATGAATGAATGACACGTGAAATAATAAAAATATTCAACAAACCATTATATTATGAGTTAATGTGTTAAAAATTCAATAGAATAAAACACTAATATAATATGAAAAGTGTAACAGAAAAATCGATTTAGTATAATATTACATGTGGTGACCTAGGGAAAACAAGAAAGTTGGAACTTTTTTGACTCAATTCGAATGGATTTTAAAAAGGTTTATTTGTATTTTGTCGATCAATGCACTTTATATGTGTGAATGCTATATTTTAAGTGGAAAATAGTAATAAAATAAAATGTTCTATCAACAAACTTAACATGTAGCCCAGTTTATTATCAGCCATGAACATGCTACCACAACAATTTTTGGACTACAATTAATATTTAATTGACAAGGGTCTTGATCTTATTCCTTTGGGCAAAAAAAATTACAAGAACAATTAAATAGAGGTGCTCCAACAATATATGAATAGGGATAAAAAATATATACCCACATCCATTAAAACTTAAAGAAATTTATTCATTTTTTTTTTTATAAAAAAAGATATATATCTATTTTCTAATAAAAATACATATATGTCCTTATTAAAATAAAGACATATACCCACTTGGCCACACTCTTATTTTTTAACACTTAAATAAATAATAGACTATTTCTCTTTTGTTTAATTTTATTAGATATATCCATTTTTATTTATTTTTATTATATCTTAATTTTGTAAATTAAATAAAAAATATTTAATAATTATTTTAATAAAATTTAATATATTGCATCAATAGAATAAATAAATAAATAATTATTTTATAGTAATAAATAAATTTAACTATATGGATCAATTATCATTTTTTATTCTTTACAATTACAAATATCATTAATTTTATCTCTAAAAATTGAATAAATCTTTTCTTATAATGATTTTTACTAAATCTAATAATTTAATTTATTGACCTCATATCCTTAATTATAAAATTTGAATTTTAAATTTTTAACATGCATTTAAATGTAATATTTGATTCACACATTTTTATAAATTTACTTAGATCTATATATATATATATATATATATATATATATATATATATATATAAATGGATAGAATAGTGGTGGTGAGGGTATTTTTGGATGAAAAGTGGGAAGTGAGTATATTGCTTTTTTTCTTATTAGGATGTGTATATATCTTTTTTTTGTTATAAGATTGGGTATATTTGCCCTTCTTCACATATAAATACACATAGACAAAAAATTACCTGTACATTATTTTAAAATATAAATAATTCATATTGAAATCGAGATCCGTAAAATCTTTAACATTTAACATCATGTATCGATCAAGTTTGTGTATACACATGAAAAACATATTTGCATCTTCCAATCATTAAATTGTTACAAATAGTTGTCATCATATTTGATCAAAAGTAACTATATATATAAATGAAGAAATGGAATAGCTCGAGTGGTTAAAAACACAATTACATATACCGTAAGGTCATGATTTGAGTTACCATTTGCTCGATAAAAAAAATAAACGCAACTTTTTAATTAGCCATGCAATACCATTAGATGGAATTCAAGAGAGATGAAATTCTTCTAGGATTAAATCAAAATCCAAGTTATAGGAGTTATAAGGTGGATTGGTGATTTCGTGGAGTATTTGGGTGCTTGGTGTACTAACTATTAATAACTAACAACTAACTTTGTCCGATAAAAAAAAATCAAAATGCAAGTCCTAAAAGACATCCCAATTAATATTAATTCTAGAACTAAAATCTAATACTACTGCACGCCTTCAATCATTTTTTAAGGAACAATATAAAAACTTTTTAAAACAAAAGAAAATCTCTCTTTTTATATATTTGTTTTTTCCTATTTTCTTGGGAAAAATATCTGGCCTGAAGGTAATTTGGGTATGATAATTAGTGGGTAGGGTGGAAATAGGTGGGTAATAGACGGCCCACAATCATAGTGGGCCGACCGTACTGGGCTATCCTAAGATTTTCGAAGCAGGTACAAGTCTTGGATGAACCAGTTTCATCCAAGGGAGCCGAATCATCAATTATTTTGTTTTTCTTGTTTCCAAATATCAATAAAATTTTAATAATACAATTATAGTGGAGTACTATTTATAAATTGGAATTTAGTATAATATGCATGCACACACCACACTCTGCCTGCTCATCAAGAGACACTTGCGCGTAGAAATGTCTCATAGAATTTATTAAGCTTATCAAAAGAAAAAAAAATAACAAAAAAATATACATATACCAATTATATCGAGTAATTGGTGTGTATTTTTAAAGAGGATAGTGTTATATGAAACGTTCTTATTTATGATATGGTGTTTCATTTTAATGATTAAACTCATTTTGCTTCAAAACTTGATTAGGATTAGATCATAAGCGCACTGGTAATAATATACGTGATGGAAACTCATATAATGTACGAGATCGCCTCGTAAAAGTTTTTTTTTTCATTTTGAAAATATAGTAGTTGTTCATTCATACCCCATAAGGTTTTGTAATTTCTTTTAAATATATTAGTTGTTCATTAAATAATTTTTTTTTTTTCAAATTGTACAAAAGTTGTATGGTGCAACTAATGCATATGCATCCTCCTCAAAGCATAATTAGTATTCAATACTGTTTCATAATCCCTCCGTCCCACACAGTGGCAGACGTAGACATTAAATTGAGGGAGGGAGTATAAAATAAAATAAAAGGAAAAAAAATTAAATATGAAAGTAAATTTTATAATTAATATCAAATTCAATAGTAAAAACTCAATTATAACAATGTAAAGTAGGTCTTGTGTGAGATGAAGCATAATTTGATAATGATGTTTTAGCATGTTGAAAGGGGGTTAAAAAAATATGTACAAAATAAAATATAAAAATGTACAATATTATAAAAAAAATATTATATAAAAGATGACTGAAATTCAAGTAAAGCATTTGTCACCCCTTGCCTGAAAGTAGATCCGCCCATGATCCCACAACACATTACATATTTTTTTTATTAAAACGTATAACAACACTTTACATGTCTGAAAAAAGAATTTCCTCATTAAATCTCACCCTTACAATATTCACATATTTACTAAAATGCTATTATTTTTTGAACACACACACAACCAAATTATTTTAATTACTTTATACCTTAAAAGTTTACAAAATTATTCTCCAATACTTTATTCATTATACATTTTTCTTAAATTACGGGTCAAAAAGTTGGCGCAATGTGTTTTATACGGAGGACTACTATAATTTGCAGTTCATCAATTGGTTATCAACGATGTCAGAGATTGATTAATTTTTTTTTTCTTTTTGTATGAGGGGTTGATCGGTGTAATAATTGCTTGAAATCGTGTACTTAAGTTGCTCATTTTGACATGATTCTTCTATATTGATCCAATTTGTGTTTGATGGTCAAGGATGGTATTTTTATATCTTTGTAGAAAGATGAAAAAATTAAAGATTTAGAGATTTTCTGTTAGTAAATACTGATCCATAACGGAGGAAAACAAACAAAAATACTGAGCTCACTTGAGTCCTCAAGCTGCAATTAGAAATGTTAAACGGGTTGACCTTAATCTATTAGGGTCGGCCCTATAGGGCCGCAGGCAAAACGGTTCCGGGTCTTAACCGGTTCATTTTTAACGGGCCGCTAATAGTTAAGACATAAACCTAATCTTAGTGGGTTACGGGTTAAACGGGTCACCTAATAGGCTCCGAAACTACAACATAAGTTACATTAAGTAACACCTAAAATATGCTACTTAATAGCTATAATGTGTTACCATAGTAAATAAGTAACACTTTTAAGGGTGTTGCAATTGTTAATGATGTCTAAAGTTTAAAGCAACACTTTTAATAGTTTATGTATCACTTTAAAAAAGTGTTACCAACATGTAACACCTTATGGTAACATTTTTAAAATGATACTATATGAAATTTAGGTAACACTTTTTATAAGAAAAAAAATTATTCAAAAAAATGGAAAAAATGTAATTCTTGGGATTTGAACCGTGGACCTCAAACATTTTTAACCAGACAATTACCAACTAAGCTAATCAATTCGTTTCTTATGTTTTAGACAGTAATTTTAGTTAATACGTTTTTTCGTTTTCTTTTATTTTTGTTTTTCGTTTTTTTCTTTACTTTCTTTTTTAAAAATAGCATAACATCAATTCACATTAATCCTCAATGGACCAAACAATTTTCACCTACTTTTTTTAATAAATTCATAAATAGTATAAGTGCATTTTATCTTATAATTTTAAATAAAAAGTATAAACTATAGATTTTTTTAGGTATATAATAAATATAAATATATTCCTATAAAAATATAGATAATTTAATTATGTAATAAATTTAATTGATATGAACTTAATTTTTTTAATATTATAATTTTTTCAAATATATTAATGTAGTGCATATTACTAAAAATTATCATTTACTAAGATAATAAATAATATAATATTTTTTTACACAAAAATTATACATAAATAAATGTAGTGCATATAATATATTTCAAATATATTAATTACTAGAGCTTAGCCCCGCGAACCTCGCGGGTTGAAAGAAAAAATATATATGTAAAATAAAAAATAAAACTTGAATACTTTTTATAATTTAATATTTTTATAGTTAAAATCTTTTGCAATTCACAAAATATTAAAAATAAAAATATAATCCAAATATAAATGAATTGAAATTAAGTTTTTTATACTCAATGACTATATAAAAAAGTAAATGCGTGCACAAATATACATTTAAAAAAAAAAGTACTTCAAATTACAAATTTCAAAGGACTTTTTTGTAAACAACATTTGTTGTATACTTGTATGGTCTCTCATCCAAACTGAAACACATATAATTGTTAGGAAAATCGACTTGGGAAGATATAAACTTACATTTGAAAGAGATTGATCTGACTTTTATTTATCGTCATCGCAACACATAATAGAAATGAAAATTGTCTCCTTTTAAACTTTAAAAATATTGTTTGATCCGATTTATCAATGTCATTCTTGTGACGAACACCTTATTCATAATATTTCTTCATGAAATTATTTCTGCTTTAAGAATATGATTTTCAAGTCTTGCGACTACCTACATCGTGTTGCAGAAACCTGAACTTTTATCAATATTTTAAAGAAGCATTATCTACACTCCTTCCTTCAAAATTATATTGTATATATGTAAAATACCAAAAAAAAAGTGTACTATCTAAATTACATTTAAATTGAAATTTAGAAGAATAATAAAATAAAAATATATAATTATTTGATACCAAATAAAAGATTATTAGTAGTAATTAATAATTAAAATAAAAAATTTGTAAAAGATACATATTTGTAGACAACATTAGTTTGCATGATTTTCCATTATAATCAAAATAGTGTCTTTAATCTTCTTTGCTCTTCACTCTTGAGAAAACACTATGCAGTTGAACGGTGAAAAATATTTTTTAGGTGCATAACTATAGGCGTCGAAATTTAAGGACAATGAGTTTCAGTTTGGAATAAGTAGGTTTGGTAGTTTCAATTTGAAAAAAATAGACATATAAGTATTGAGTTTACTCAAATTCAGTTCGGTAAAGTTTGAATTTCCTTAAAAGTAGACCCATAAATTTTAAGTACATGTAGATGTAGGTTTGACAGTTTCAATTTGAAAAAAAAAGACATATAAATATTGAGTTTACTCAAATTTAGGTCGGTAAAGTTTGAGTTTCCGTAAAAGTAGGCCCATAAGTTTTAAGTATATGCAGATTTAGGCACGTAGGTGTGAGAAAAATGACTTGAATTTGCTAAAAAGAAAAGTTAATGTCCTACTTTGCCAAAAAATTAATAATTAATGTCCTATTTTTGTTAATATCCAACTTTTACAAAACTGAAACTTATTGTCCTTAAATTGTCACTCCCCTAAGTCATGGAGCCTTAAAGTAATATTTTCTCATTGTTGACTCTATGCAAAACCTGGCTTGAAAAGGTACACACCTACTATCGATAGTGATTGACCCTGACTTTTATTTATCGTTATTGCGGAAGTAGAAAAGATTAAAATTTGTCTCATTTGAAAATTAATCGATGATATTTGATCTGAAGTGATCAAGGTCAATCATAGGGATCCTTCCAGAAATGATAACAGCCTCGAGAACATGACTTCCAGCTTAGTAATAATTAATCTTTTTGCACAACTCAACATTTTGATCAATATTTGTTAAAAAATTATCAGCACACATATCTTCAGTACCAAACAATGATTAGAGAGTCATATAATACATACTAATTAAATTATACAAATATTATATTTCATGATGGACTATTTTTATTTTATTCACATCACTTTATACATTTGTTTCAATTATATTGTTATATTTTCAAATATTACACCCATGGCTAAATTTATGAAGTACACTATGAACCCATTTAAGAATAAAGTGGTTGATATTAATCTAAAAATATTAATTTAGTATTTTAGAAAATGTGAAGAAATTCAGAAATTAAGTATTAATTTGAATATTTATTATTTCAGAAATTTGATTAAATTTGAATATTAATTTGGTACCATTTGAATAAATTCAAAAATTACATATCTATGTACTTAGATCAAAACAACCTAAAATTTGGTCAACTACATAAATAACTAAATCAGTTAAGCATTATCAATTGCATGATTGAAGATGCATTACCTCTATAAAATTTCTATCTTATTTGTTAATTAAGTCAACTATCATAATTTTTTATATTTATTGAGATAGAATTAAGAATATATTCCTTATCATATTTGTGAAGGAAATACTTAATAAATATAATAAAAAAGATAAAATGAAATTTTATATTATTTCATACAATATAACTACTCTCTGCAAAAATTAGATACCCGGGTGTATAGACAATAAAATATATTTACTTATTATTTGCATAATCATGTAATTTAGTTTTAATTGAAATATTGAGAACACCTTTGTTAATTCAGTTTACTTAAAATTAGGATGTAGATCAAAAAAACAAAAAAATCTAGAGCTGTTATTGATTTACCACATTTTATTTTATAAGAGAGATTATTTTATTGATAATTGAAAGATATATATCATAATAGAATTAATTGTAATATTTTTGAGATAGTGCATATATACATCAATAGAGTGTATGATTAATTACTGAAATTAATATTGTGAATTTATGTTTTTCGAATTGTAATTTAAATTAATTGTCAATATTTAAATAATCAGCTTTACCAAATATTATACTCCCTCCGTCCCGTAAATACTTGCACACTTCCCTTTTCGGGACGTCACACATTAACTTGCACACTTTAAAAATAAAAAATCCCATGGACTTTATGCTTACAATATTTATAATTTTACATAAAATGTCATTATTTTGTACCACAATACACACAATTCAAACTATTTATTTTATACATAAAAATTTACAAAATTACCCCTAAAAGACTCACTCATTACTCCAGCTTTTTAATTTTGTGTGCCAAATCGGTGCAAGAATTTATAGGACGGGAGGAGTATAAGATAGTAACTTCATTATAATAAACGAAAATTGTATATATTACTTTAAAATTAAAATTAAATTATATTTTACACTAAAATAAAATAAATGATAAATAACCTAAGTAATTATATATATAAATTTTAGTTAAGTCAACTAAAATAATTATCATAATTTTGCTATTTATTGAGACAAAATTAAAAATAAATCTTAGCACATATATATTTGTGAAGCAAATACTCTCAAAAACTTTAAAATAATGGATATCGATGCAAAACAAAAATGTTGATTGGAGCTGAATGTAACATAATCCAATAAGCATATATGACAATAATATTTCCATTAAAATAATGAATCAATTTAAATTATGTGATAGTCATACTCAATTCTGTGTATTCATTAATAAACGTATTTGGTTGACTTATAAATTGCAATGAAATATATATTTATAAGTCGAGTAATGAAGTAGATTAAAATTAAAAACTTTAATTTAATGAAAATATATTTATCTATTTTTTTATATTTTTTATTGATTGCATAAATGATGTCATTAATCGTATAAATTATATTAATATATTTAACCAATTGATTTTGTATGACTTTGCATAATATATGTCAATAGTTAGTTATAAGTACATGATTAATGCTATTTTCAAAAGGTAATGCTCTAAAATCAATACATGAAACTATATCTTAAATTATGTATCGTTCAATTAATTAGTATTTAACATGCTAATTGATATATAATTGATACGAAAAAAAATTGAAGTTTTGTTCTGCCCTATGAATCGTGCAACATAATTTTTCATCCAACCATATGAACATTAATATTAGATAAATTCAAAGATATTATTTTTAAATTATGATCAATGCATAGACACTTCAAAATATTGTCATTTTGCATGACATTATATACTATTATAATAAATTTTAAAAAAATCAAAGTAAATGAAGAAAATGTAATCATTCTTCATATCAACCAGTTCTTCATATATATATTGAATTGGATAATTAAAAATTAAACATTAAATTTATAGCATTTATATGACCTAAATTAAATTAGGTTGCATTAGTTGGTAATTTGGTATACTTTGAAATTAAATGCATATCTTGTATAACAAATTCGTTCAAAATAAAATATTAATGTTTGTATATGGATTTTTTAACATATTTGACATGACATCTTTAATATATTGCAACATAAACTTTGACTTGATATTTTTGATAAAAATATGATAATAATAATTAAACAGTATATTTAATTAACTCATAAATATTGATATAAATACAAATTAAACAATTAATACTTATAATAGTACGCATTATACCCAACATATACTAATAAATAATCAAAATATTTAAGAAATATTAATTAACTGTGCATGGCATTAAAAATCCAATACATAAATATAAACTGACAAATATTTTTATACATACATAATTTTGTGTTTTCATTTTATATTTTCATAAATTATTTATGTAATATAGAAAAATGTCAATTCACTACAGGAAATTGCACATTTCGTGACGACAAATTTCGTCATAAAATCATCATTTTTCGTCACAAAAGGTGTTTGATGACGAAATTTTTTCGTCACAAAGAACGTCACCTATAGTGCGTCATATTAGGTAAATGCGACGTTATTTAAATTCGTCATATAAAGTTATCTTTTGATGACGCTAAAGGTCATCGTCACTATATCATTCCATCTATAGTGACAAATAAAACGTCACATTTGGCTTCAAATTTCGTCATTGAATATGGTGTTTCGTCACTAAAAGTTTATCTTTACATGACAATTTAATTTTTGTCGTGACGAAATAATGATTGTCACTATTTTTACGTACATGTATAATGTGAAATAAGTTGTCACCAATAAGTTACATTTCGTGACAAAAGTTCTATTGTCACAAAATGATGGAGAAATGGTGACAAAATTTTTTTTTTAATCGGTATAATATAATATTTAGTAGCGAATCGATAACCATCACTAAAAGTTTAGAATCGGTGACAACATAAATTTTGTCATTTTTTCAAAATTTTCGTCAAGAAAGAATTACACAAGAGCGACGAATATATTTTATTATATAGTGACAACACAATTAAGTCACAAAAATGTAAGCTATAGTGACCAAATAATTTGCGTCGTAAAAAAAAAATGTGAAAATAGTGACATAATAAAATTTTGTCTAGTGACGAAGATGATAATTGTCATTAAAAAAACTATGGTATAGTGACAACATATATCGTCATTACTAGTTAGTATCTAGTGACAAATATTTTCCATCGTTAAAAAAAATGTGAAAATAGTGACAATTTTTTTTTTTGTCATAATAAAATATTGTTTAGTAGCCGAAGATGATAATTGTCATTAAAAAAAAACTATGGTGACAATCTAGAAATGATTAAATTTATTAAAGAATTATTTGAATTTTATATATTAAAGTAATAAGTGATCATACAAATAGCCATGATAAACTAATTTCAATTACTAAATGTAATAGAAAAAACATCACAACAAAACTAAATAAAAAAAAAATGAAGGATTGGAAGAGTAGGAGCTTATCACAAGTAATATTAAGTCTTTTGAAAATGCGGATAGTATATTCTTCTAATTCAAAGAAAGGTAAATTAACTGCAAAAGCGCAATTCTAGTTTCATTAAAACACATCCTAGTAGTCTAGATAAAAAAGATAAGATAAAAGATACACATCCAAATTAAGTTGCAAAAAAAGTAAAAGGTTTTGAGTTAGCAAAATAAACATGTGATGGAGATTTCAATTTTAGGAGAGAGTAGTCGTCAACCACGTAACCTTTCTAGGGGTCTTTGCAGATCAAACAATTGTATGAATTGGGGAAACCTCGCGCTCTTGTTGAAAAACTGCATGTATAACCAAACAGACTGAATAAATTAACTGTGAAAAACTTATTTAAAATCATTTCCAATTAATAATTGATCTCTATGGTTAGGACTTTCATAGATATAAAAAAATCCCTACTTATTAGCTCCAGTTTATCAGAGGCATTACACTGACAGAAGCTAATCCTACTTCATTATCTTTTTATTTCCACATTCTTCCCCATCTCATCATTCTAGTTTCTTTTAGAAACAGAGTTCAATAAATATTGTAACTAGTAAGGATAAAGTTAAATTTCTTAAAAATTTAACACGATGATGCATATTTAAGCATACAGATAATTGCTCAGAAGGTAAACATAAAATTGTATGGACAAAAGGTTGGTGCCTTCAACAGATATTCTAACAGGCAATATAGTACAACCTAATTTTAAAAAACATGAAGCAGTGAAGCACATGCAATCGATCTACAATAAAGGAAAATTAAAGCTCATCAAGATTTCTAATGAAAATTCATCAATCAGATTCATATCCAAAATCAGATTCAGCAAAACCTTCGTTTTCAAACAAACCTAACCGATACCACCAGCATTCACACTATCAATAATATAAAGAATACAAAACTATAACATCCAAAATCACAAACAAAAGCAACTGTAATCTCTCACAGGAAAACCCCTGTTGGTCCCGGTGGGAAAACCTATTTTACGCGTGCGGAAGCAAGACGTTTGATTTCGGTGCATATAAAACAGGGGTGAGGGCAGAGTGCTCCAATTTTTTTTAAACTTTTGAGCTCATGTGTGTGCTTTGCTTATAAACGAATGCGTATGACAAGTATAAACATAAAGCAGTAAACAACACAGAATATATAGTGGTTGGGACAACAGGTCCTACATCCACTCTCCCTCTCTAGGGAAATTCCTTCAAGCGGGACTTATCACCCTCCACGGGATTGCTATAGATATTCTAGAGCTCACACTCGAACTGGACTTATAACCCTCTCTCGGGTTCGCCTCGGGACTTATCACCCTCCACGGGATCGCCTACAGATGTTTAACGAGTTCACACTCCATCGGGACTTATCACCCTCACTCGGGTTTTGTTTAACAACTACCTCGGCTTCACCACCTTTGGGTTTGGGTTTTGGTGTTGTCTCCAACTATGGTGAGATTTTCCCTTACAATGGTTTAGCCTCAATGCTAAGGTTGGGGAAAATCTCTCTAAGCTTATGATACATCGTGGTTTGCTTAGATTGGGTTCTAGAACACTCTTTGAATATATTCGTATATCTATAGGCTTGTGTTCTAGGGTGGGAATACTTTTGGCTATAACACTCTTTGGCTCTGTAGCATTGTTTGCTATCTTTTTCGCACTTCCACTGCGATAATGAAGGAAGAACTTGTATTTATAGTGTGGATTTGAATGTTCTGATTGGAGAGAGTCACATTCAAATCCATACTATTCTTTGTAAGTTCTCGCAGACTTTTCTGGCTGGTTGTCTTCCTCGTTGGTCCACGCCAATTTGGATTCCAACGGCTATATTTCTCGGCTTGATTGCCTCGGAACATTCAGGATATCTTGAGCATTCAAGATATTCTTGAGTCTTGATATTCTTGTGCCTTGATATTTCTCTCGAGTCTTCGAGTTCTCTGAACCTTGATTTTCTCTCGAGCCTTGGTTTCTCTCGAGTCTTGAGGTTCTCGGTATCTCTTGAGTCTTCACTAACTTTGTTTCTATGTCTGCCGATGCTATACGGTGCGAGATAATATCTGAACACTCTAAAACTGAATCCTGATTCATCTATCAAGATTATCCTGAACATGTCATACTCAGGGGTTTTGGGATCTAATCAAAATCATATAATCTTTTATTAAATTCATCTCCCAACAATTTCCCCCTTTTTGATGATGCCAAAACCTATCTTGTTTACAAACATATAACCTATACTCGGGGTTTTGATTTTTTCCTATTACAAGAAAGGTAAATCTCCAATCAATTTAAAAACATTCAACAAATTTCTTTAGTAATGAATCTTTTCTAAATAGATCATTACTAAATACTTAAGCAGTTTCTTATATCATCATATAGTTTACCTTATATATGAGCATATAATCAGATCAGAGACATTCAATCAGGCATATCTAAATAAAAGACAAAAAAAAGATAATGAGGTATTATCTTTGAGCATAAAGATAAAAGTTTCATTGATTGTATGTTATCAGTTACAAATTACAATGAACTTTATTTGAAGAAAATAAAGACACAAACATAAAGAATTACAAGTCTTGATCTTGGTCTTGATCTTACATCTTACATCTACCTTTCGACTCCTCATTCCTCTTCTTCTTCTACGGACTTTGTCCGATCAGCATATCCGATACTCATCTGCCGTGAGTTCGGTTTCTTCGATTCGAGACATCGACCCTCGAGTCTCTTGACCTATCTTGAGTCTCGATTCACTTTATTTCTTGATCCTTGAGATTCCTTTTCACTCATGCTATCGATTTCCTTCTTGATCGATCGATTCGTGATTAGATCAATCACTCTTTAGATCAACATATCGAATAGCATCGGTCATCATATCGAGTTAGCATATCGGGTTTATCATATCTCGATCTCGATCCGTCGATCTTGATCGATCTCTTTTCGCTTATCTTCCGATTTGCAACATTTTCTTCCGATTTCTTTGGCTTTAGCTTTTCTTCATTTCGATTTCTGCCTGACTCATCGAGTTCACTCCGGAACTCATCTACCTCATCGATTTTGATCGGTCTTGTCTGCTGACCTCGTCGATCTCAATCATTTACTTTTGATTAGTGAGTTCCCCTCGAGTTGAAGTTCCTTTTCAAGTGATATAGACCGATATATCCGATTCGGTGAAGTTTTCAAGCTCGGTGATTTTCTTCATTTGATCGACTTTTGTATGTAATCGAGATTTTTGTTGACCTAATCGATTCTTCTCAGATTAAGACAATTCTTGGAAAATATTCTTTGCGAACTTAGTCAGAGTAGTAGACTCTCTTCCCTAAGTTGGTGCGATTTGACATGCGTAGATATCGCCTAATACACTCGATATGTCAATCCGCCTAACTTTATCCAATTATCGGTCGCGTGATTTCTACACGTTGTCCTTGTGATGTAAATTTTTTTTAAAATAGGCTTTGAGAACTCAAATTTGCATCTGCACCCTTGCTTGGCCTCTATAAATTGGACCAATGTTTTACACAACATAACTCATTCACCATACATATCTTCTTCAGAGAATCATGTATCTGGTGAACCCTTGTTTCCGGTGAGACTTTAAGCAAACACTTTTACCCCTTTTTCCATGATTTCATCTACTCAAATCAACTTTGTTCATCCCTTTTTCTTTGCTTTTCGTCATCGTCAGCGATTTCACATACGATCGTTGCAAAGCTTCTCTTTCACCATGGCGGCGGTTATTTGGTAACCGAGAAGACACTTCTCCTAACCGTATGCACCTTGTGTGTCTATCGTTATGGCGTGACTACCATCAACAGACTTAATGCGAAAATGAGCGTGAGTTTGATATCGATCTTAATCGATAATGATTGATCTTCGTATATCACCTCACCATTTAACAAAATTTGGAGAGCCCAATCGACTCTTCCTTGGGGCTCTAAAAAAAAAAAAAAATCCTATCAAGGCCGCTCTCGCTCCATTTTCTTGATCTTGACCTGCGGCGCCTTGGGATTTTCTTCTTTAAAAGCCTCTCTCACCCCTTGTTAAGTGGGGAAAATGAGAGCATCATATTTAAAAAATCTCTCTCTTTCCCTGCTCCACTTGGGTTAGGATGAGGGTTTAGGGATATGGCTTAAGGGTTTAGGGTTTAGAGTTATGTATTGACCTCCAGGTTTTCTTGCATTTGTAACTTGTAATGTAACCTGACCTTCGGGTCTTTATCAATGAAAAGTTCTATTATTCCATTGTTGTGTAAAACTTTCATTTTCCTTGGTATGACTTGTTGATATCAGATCAGAGATAGGTTTTAAAAAGAAAGATCTGCTCAGGCGAAAACATTGAAAAAGTAATCTTTTGAGCACCTGCTCTGATACCACTTGTTGGTCCCGGTGGGAAAACCTATTTTTTTTGCGTCGTATGAAGCAAAGACGTTTGATTTGGTGCATATAAAAAAGCGGGGGTGAGGGCAAGAGTGCTCCAATTTTTTTTAAACTTTTGAGCTCATGTGTGTGCTTTGCTTATAAAGCTAAATCGTATGACAAGTATAAACATAAAGCAATAAACAACACAAAGAATATATAGTGGTTGGGACAACCGGTCCTACATCCACTCTCCTCTCTAGGGAAATTCCTTCAAGCGGGACTTATCACCCTCCACGGGATTGCCTATAGATATTTCCGAGCTCACACTCGGCTGGACTTATAACCCTCTCGGGTTCGCCTCGGGACTTATCACCCTCCACGGGATCGCCTACGAGATGTTTAACGAGTTCACACTCCATCGGGACTTATCACCTCTCACTCGGGTTTGCCTAACAACTACCTCACTTCACCACTTTGGGTTTGGGTTTTGGTGTTGTTTCCAACTATGGTGAGATTTTCCCTTACAATGGTTTAGCCTCAATGTTAAGGTTGGAAAAATCTCTCTAAGCTTATGATACATCGTGGGTTGCTTAGATTGGGTTCTAGAACACTCTTTGAATATATTCGTATATCTATAGGCTTGTGTTCTAGGGTGGGAATGCTTTGGCTATAACACTCTTTGGCTCTGTAGCATTGTTGCTATCTTTTTCGCACTTCCACAATAATCGATAATGAAGGAAGAACTTGTATTTATAGTGTGGATTTGAATGTTACCGTTGGAGAGAGTCACATTCAAATCCATACTATTCTTTTTGTAAGTTCTGCCGCACTTTTTCTGGTGGTTGTCTTCCTCTCGTTGGTCCACGTCATTTGGATTCCAACGGCTATATTCTAAAAACTTGATTGCCTCGGAATATACGGGATATATTGAGCATTGATGTATTTGAAGTCTTGATAATCTTGTGCCTTGATATTTTCTCGAGTCTTGAGTTCTCTGAACCTTGAGTTTTTCTCGAGCCTTGGTTTCTCACGAGTCTTGTGTTCTCAGTATCCTACTGAGTCTTCACTAACCTGTTCTATATCTGCCGACTATACACGGTGCAGATAATATCCTGAACACTCTAAAACTGAATCCTGATTCATCTATCAAGATTATCCTGAACATGTCATACTCAAGGGTTTTGGGATCTAATCAAAATCATATAATCTTTTATTAAATTCATCTCCCAACAACCCCAAAAACATAAAATAACATATTACAATTAAAAACCATAAAGCCAATCAAAACTCATCTCAATCAAATAATACCATCAATTTAATAAATTTGCACCACCCATTATTGCAACAACTTATATATATGTAAATATGTCAGACCATACTCCATTGACAAACCAGATTTTTAGCAAAACTAAGATATAAACATATGGATGATTCACATACAAGCTTGGGGGAGCAGCATAAACATTATATAAATAGATATAGAAGAATAGAAGCTAACCTTTATCATTCCATCTCTTCATCGTTGAACATGGCCATTAGTTTGTTGAGAGCTGCACCTTGCTTGGAGAGTTGTGCTGTGAAATTTGCATTTTGCGCAGCAAGCTCGTCTTTCAAATTAGTTACTTGTGTTTGAAGTTCTTCCACCTTAGCTTTAGACTCCTGCAACTCTTCTATTGTTTCTTCTAGCTCATCTTTATATTCACTAGAGGTATCGTGCAACGAGCTGCGTTTACTTGGAGGCTGTGGACCGTAACCAAGACCTTTTCTGTATCCTGATCCATGACCCAACACTTCAAGGACTATCTCTTCTTGGTCTTCTAATTCCAAGCTCAATATACTCGCGTTTTTTTTTTTCATCATCATGTCCTAATAATAAAGAATAAAATAGCAGTTAATTAACATCAAAATTTGTAACATAACTTAATATCATAAATATGTCTACACAACTTACCCAATTCATCTTCGCCTCATTTGATTTCCATCCATCTTTCTTTGTACTGTGAGTATCCTTATACAAGTGAATTCGTCCGCATGGTTCTCCAAATTAACTCAAGACGAGACTATAAAAAAACAAGATTACTCACGATCTAAAACTCATCATCAAATCAAAGATTAAGTAAAAACAAAAGGTTGCAATACATTTATCCCCTGATCTAAAACTGATTAGATAATAGTTTCCTCACAAGTTCTCATTCATAGGTGTAAGATGTCAAGAAATGTTAAATAAAAACAGCCCACCATCAAAGGGCAACACATTTGTAATGTGCCAACGCTAATTCCCTAAAAACGTAGTATATCTTTTGCAAGAATAGTACAAATCGAACTAGTAAGGAAATATCAACACATGAAAGAAATTTTAAACCTAGCATATAAGTGCATAATTATATACTCACAATTTCATGCGATCGAACCAGTAAAAGCTTTTTCTTTTCCGAACAACATGTTTGCATTTCAATTTCGACGGTTGCTTTTTATTTACCTCACTACGACGCTTACAAGAGAATTAGAATTGTAAAATTACAAATTAGAATTTGGCTTTGAAAAATCACAACCATTATGAATTTATAGCATTATTACCTTGAATTACGGTGATCTTGAAATAATCACCTGAGTCTTCCAGTTTTTTTTGTCTGGACCGGACTTTGGCTTGTTATTCTTAGTCTCTTCCAAAGTTGCATCTAACGAAAGTCTTGATGCAAATGGTAACGCTTTTGTCGAGAAGTGATTTTCATCCGCTCGATCACACATCGTTTCACACCCTGTTTATCCATATTCACATCCATGTGCATCTACAAATACACATAAAAACATGCACATTAGATTATAAGAAGTGTTAAAAAATATATACAACACATTAATTTTTGTAACCCACACCTCGAGATGGTCAAACCACGAGTCAATCCCTTTGCCCCTCGTCCACATCTTTCCATTTTTTGGGTACAGGGAAGAACATCCCCGCATTACTAAACCAATTTGAGTAGCAAATTTTTGTCGACTCGTCCGCATTAATAGGTCTGCCTATTGATGTGTCCACGTTAATCTTCATCTTCCCATTAGTATTAAAATATTTCAATAATCCTTTTCCAGTTGTTTTGCCTCGAGTCATTTTGGAACCAACAGCTACACGTGAATAATAAATGTATGTTACAATTTATAATTTTATGTACATTATTATGAAATTTAGATACTCAAGAACACCTAAAAAAAATTGTACCTGCTGTTGCAGCAGCATCTTCACTTGATGCATGCTGAATGCTCTCCACGGATGGCATTGGAGAGGTTTCATCTTCGGGTATTTCGGAAGACTGAGGTGCTAAATTTGACAAAGTGGGATAACCGGTGTTCGGGGATTATTTTGCATTTGCATCTCCTTTCGATTTTTGAGTTCGTGTATCATTTTGACCTCCTATCCCTTTTCCCCTATTAAGTTGTCCCTTAAGATCTGTTATAGAAACAAAATTGCGTTTTCGTTTCAAGTTTGATGGACCTCCGGGAGCCATATGAAAAATCTGGAAGAACAAAACAATGACAATATCACAAAGTTTAATGATATTGCAATCTTGGATTAGCAAAATGAGCAATGAATGTAAATAAGACTAAATTCAAAACATAAAAAAACAGAATTACATTTAAATAGATGAAATATGAGTCTGTAAAAGCTCTGTCTCATTTAAAAAATATTACAGAAAACCACCAATTAACATATAACCTAAACTACCATATTCATAACCTTTATTAATGGGTTCTCTTAGTACCCCTGCACCAGTATAGTATATAGCTCTTCACTAGGATCGAATTAGGCGAAGATCCCCAACTTGTATATATTATTTGAACAAATTAAATTATAATAAGTGTTCAAATTAGAGTCCAAACCTAGCTACCCAAGTTCTGGTTCCGATTTAGTTTGATAATTCAAATATATTCTAGTATTTAAATATATGAGACGGTCTGCTAGAAAATCATTTTTGTAATTATAACTATGAACAATATAACCAACAACTACATAAAGCATGAAGAACGTAAAATCAACAACAAAAAAAAGAACAATTTTACACAGCATTATCAAAGGCAATTTTACATAAACACATATAGAAGTATGATTCGTCCATGAATAATTTGGAAGAATCTAAAAGCTTAATTAAAGATTAAAAAAACTAAAAGAAAAATTAGGTTCCACTGACCTCAAGAAATACGAATTACACAGGATGGAATCAGTTTATATGGCACACGATCGAGGAAGAGAGGAACATGTTTTTTGTTGCGTATATTATGAGTTATATATATATGGTTTTTACAATGAGATGATTTGATACGAAATTTAAGGAATTAATTTTGCACATATGATATATATGGTATTGAAAGAAGGACCAAAGCTATTTTTAGGGATTTTCCTAAATAACATTTGAAAAACTCTTCAAATTTTTTTTTCGAAAGGCCAGCTGGAATTTTTGGCAAATATTTTTGGCTCCAAAGTTTTTTGGAGTGGCGCTCAGATTTTTGGCAAATTTTTTGGCTCACAAATTTTTTGGGATGGCGCTGAAAATCTTCATTAGTTAAATTGAATAATAATTGTTTATTTAATTTGGACATAAACAATTCTTTCTATATTTATAGAATAAAGTATTGCAATCCTTTAAATAAAATATTATTTTTATGTAGACATGAAATTTAAAAATGTGTTTTATGTTCGTAATACTAATTAGCATTATACTTACTATATTGTTAAAAAATATTGTATATGATGGTAAAAAATATATGATGTAAAACTTGTATAGACACTGGTTAAATGCTATGGAATTCGGTTATTTAAGTATTATTATTACATACAAAAACTCTCATTGCTATGTATAAAAACTATCATTGTTATGTAAAAACAATCATCATGTAAAAAATATTTTATATTTTTAAACAAAGAAAAGTTTTTTGTGCATAATAAAATGATAGTTTTTACACATAACAATGATAGAGTTAAATGTATGAACCCAGTTTAAAAATAAAAGAATTTAAAATATAAAAGAACTTAATGAAATAAAATAAAAGAATTTAAAATATATTTTTATAATATATATATATAGTTTAAAAATTAATTTTATTACATTAGAGTTCGTTTAATTAATATAATTATATAATAGTATTTGAAATCCTGATCTCATTCTCTTAAAAAATTATATACATATAAATTGATTAATCAAATAAAAAATGTGAATTTAGTAAAAAATATTCATAGAAAAATATTTAAAATTAAATTATTAAAAATTGTGGTTTCAATAATAAGTGTGATAAAAAACTACCTCAAATCGATTCATGATTAAAGGAAGATGTTCAATATTTAACCCCAAATAATTTGTACTAAAAAAAAAAAAAAAAAATAAACGAAAATGTGTTCAACAAAAATTGAAACCTAAAATAATAAAGGATCGAAAGTGTGACAAACAAAAATTGAAAACACGGTGCATGATTGATAGAATGACATTAACAAGAGACATGAACCAATTTTAACAATATTACTTATTAAGAATAAAATATAACTTTTATATATATATATATATATATATATTATACTATATAATTTAAGAAGAGTTTGAATTGAGTCCGATTGCTCCCCCCGCACCCAATGTCGCTCAATTCTTGTGTAGGATAGATGAGGGTGGGACTATCATACCTCACCTTAAAAAATCAATTTATCATTTCAAATATTAATAAACAAATCATTTCCACTAAAAAAATACGAAGTCAAAAATTGAATGGACCGTCTAAAATAGGACAGAGGAGCAGTAAGTAGTGATGGTTTAATTTGTAATGTAAATTGGTACATGTCATTAAATTTATATTATAAATATAAGTTATAATACTTTGACAAAAAAAATTGTGAACCCGAATCAACATTAAACTCTATTTTACTTAATATTATTATTATGTAAAAAAATTATCACTGTTATGCATAAAATTATCACGAGTCATTTTATTACTTAATATTCTGTGAACTCGAATCAATATTAAATTCTATTTTACTTAAAAATCACTTTATTATTTCAAATATTAATAAACAACTCGCTCAAATTAAACACGAGAATATAATGTCTTATGCCCTATCTTACAGTGAGACGGTCTTATGCAAATGTGTCTCCTTTTATTTTGTGTAAATTTTCATTCAGAAAATTCAATAATGTGAATTTTTTTATTGGGCCGTGTTTTGCTTTGGGGATGAGGGAGTAGTTGTGATAATTGAAGGATACAACTTTTTATTATAAATGGTATTATTTATATTAGTGAAGAGTATGACTTATATTATAACATGAGTATTAGTAGTGATAACTGAAGGGTGTGACTTATATTACAAAATGATATTAGTCGTGATAACTGAAATGTTATGCCTGTTAAAAAAAGAACCAATTTTTCAGTGAACAAGTTTCACAGCATACCAAGTCTTATATTATTTTTTGTCATCGAGGAATTGATAATTAACTTTATTTTCATATCAAAAGATTAATTATTTATTACTTACAAATTATCTTTTATGTATTTTTTTCATTTATTTTTACCTTTTATAAAAAGATATTTAAAATTTTAAGGATGTAATTTATGTTTAATATGTAGGATATATTTTATGATAAATAAAATATTTTTAAATATCTAGGAATAATCTTAATATTATATATTGGTAAACCTGATTCAACCTATATATTAGTGAACCTGATTCAGTGTATGTGACGAAACCACATCAATCTGCGCAAAGCCCAATTCAACCAAATTATTTCGTCTCAAAATTGTGCATTCTCACTAAAATTATTTAAAGTAAAAATTTAATATAAATTATATATGTTTATTTATAAAGATATGTTTAGCCACACTCATACAAAATAATTTTTTTTTAGATATGCATACACATTAATTACTGGTACATGCCATTAAATATGAATATGTTTATTTTAAATGTCTCATATTACAAAATTTAAAAAATATAATCAAATTAATTTCACATAATTATAAAGATACACATAATATAATATAATAAAAGATTAACAATAACAAATAAAAAACTAAATTTTTTTTTTTTGAAAAAAAAAAAAAACTAAACATTTATACATTAAGAACATATAATTTCACATCACATTTTTTAAATAGATTTTTTCTACAACTTGACAAATTAATAACTTATGCCTGCGTAAAAAAAGACAATATAGACAAAGTGGAACTGTGAAAGTTAAAGGAAAATAATGTACACATATATATCAGGTTGTGGAAAGAAAAAAAATCCAAAAGGTATATTAATTAAAAAGAAAAAAAAAAACCAAGGTCGTAAATATTTCCCAACCAGTGTTGTTGGGCTAATTGCTTGTTCCTTCTTTTTGCCCCTTTCTCTTCAATCCAAAACCGCCCTAATTTTCACTTCCGAGTTCCGACCATAGCGAGATCGTGACCACCGTAAACGAATTCGCCGGAGTAATAACTGAATTCGAATTCACTTACGAAGCGGCTTCTCCGGCTTCTGCATCAATCAACTACTACAGTTTCTCTCTTCATCAAGTACGGCTTCCTTGCGGTGAGTGGAACTCTTAGTTTTCTATTAGTTTTTTTTAATCTTTAATTCTCTTTAGATTCTTCCAAATCATACATATAATTCTGGAATTTAGTTATCCATATGGTGTTTAAATGAAACCAAATGATGTTTATATTGACATATACTAGAAGTCAAAGGTTAACAGTGAAATCATGTATAAAATAATGCTGGATAAATATGTTTCAGGCAAAAGATATTAGCCTTTATTCATGGACTGGATCATACTTTAGACAGTGGTGTGGTGTTGAGGTGCATATGATTAGTTCAAAATTATCTAATTTAACCTGATATAAGATTCTAGCATTAATTTAATTTCTGCACTAGGATTTCTGCAGTAGCAATGTGCTCTTATCTGCAAAGGTGGTCCTCACATTTTTATCACATAATCTCTCACCATGCACATCCATTTTATCACTCTTAATAGTCTCACAGGGAGAGGGTCTCAAACAAGTTTTTGCCTTCCAAAATTGAATCTCTTTTTCTCTTCATCACCTCTCAAACTCATACGTATCCAGCTAAAAATTGTTTTCCTCACCACAATAACACCTAACTTTGTGTGCATAGTTGGTCTCGACACCCCTGAGAAACCTCAGGGTCTAGGGTTCGAGCCTTTGTCATCCTAAATTTTTGATTATAACTTTCCTTTAATTTCATTTTCCAGAATTTGAAGGACATTATGAATTTTGGTTGCTATAGTTATTTAGCTAGATGTTATCTTTGCTTATGAGTTTTTTCTTTCGTCGATTATCATAGTTTAGATTTCACAAGTTGATTCTTTTAGTAATTCTTTTGAGAATGGTTCCTTATTTGAAACAATTCTTCTTTCCTTTTCCTCAATTTCGGCTGCATACACAAATAATACGAATTAGGTCATTACATCTTCAATTTCCTTTTCCTCAATTTACGGCGATTTTCTCGATCCGTATGCGATTTCTCGAAAAGGGTAATTGCTTCTCTTATTTGTCTGGTAGTTAAATGACTTCATCATAATTGAAGAAGAAATTTGACTTAACTACATTTCATTGTTCAAATTGAATTTTATTGCTATGATACCTTATTTTTTATTTAGGGTTGAGAGCGAGAGAAGTTAGATGCAAATTGAAAAAAAAAAAAAATATTATTTTGTCTTAAGTAGCCTTATGAGTTTCAAATTGGAGTTATACCGGTTCATGCTTGTTATAATTTCGATAAGAAAGCTACATTGAATTTGTTATAATTACGGTCCATTACTTGTTATATCTATTTCAAAGATGTCCATAACTTGGAAAGAGTCATATATATACTTATATATTTCTGAAATTTTAGGATTTGTGAATAATAGATCAAAAGTTGAAACTTTGACAATATGGGTGTTAGTTTGGATATATTGGCAGGATTTAATATATATGTGATCCTTTTTCCATTTAATTGGTGTAGTGCAAAATGGACAAGAGTTGGATGCGTGATACCAAGTGGTCTAAAAGTTATGTAGATGGAGTAAAGAGTTTTATGCAATTTATTAAAACTCATATGGGTCCAACGTGTGATGTTCGATGCCCTTGTCAAAAATGTTTGAACTTAACATTTAAAGGTCAAATAGAGGTTATGCATCATGTATTGGAGAATGGGATAGATGCAGCGTACATTACGTGGTTTTATCATGGTGAGCCTAGATTAAGTGACGTGGGTACAAGACTTGATAGTGATCCGATAGACGAAGACCACAATGAAGAAGATGATGGAGTTAGCGAAATGTTGTTCGACCTCGGTCAGCAATACACTAACGCATATAATGATAATATACCAACTGAGGATAACGATACTAGTGGTCTCCCTACATATCTTGAGGCACTCATGAAAGATACTCAAGCCGAGTTATATCCTGGTTGTAAGAAGATTTCAAAGACATCATTTATCATCCAATTGCTCCATATAAAAGTGTACAACAAGTTGAGTAATAAAGCTATAGATATGATGTTGGGTCTGATGAAGTAAGCTTTTCCTGATGGTGAGACACTTCCACGTACTTGCTACGAAGCTAAACAGTATTTACGTGATATGGGATTAGGTTATGAATGTATCCATGCGTGTAAGTATGATTGTGCCTTATTTTGGAGTGAAAATAAGAATTTAGAGGCTTGCCCTACGTGTGGAACTTCTCGTTGGAAAATCAACAATGGTATAGGGAAAAAGATACCACAAAAGGTGTTGAGGTATTTTCCAGTGAAACCTAGACTACAACGCCTTTTCATGTCTTCAAAAACCTCTAAGAAGATGGTTTGGCACAAAGAAAAACGCATCGATGATGATTATATGAGACATCCAGCCGATTCTATAGCGTGGAAAGATTTTGATAGTGAGTTTCCCTGGTTTGCTAATGATCCAAGAAATGTTAGACTTGCCCTAGCTGCTGATGGCTTTAATCCATTTGGAAACATGAGCACCACTTATAGCATGTGGCGATTATTCTAAAGCGCGTTGAATCTCCTCCTTGGGATTGCATGAAACAAGCATTCCTTATGTTGTCTTTTGCTTATACCGGGGAAAAAAGTCACCGAGGAAAGACATTGATGTCTACTTCTGACCATTAGTTAAAGAATTAACTAAATTGTGGGTTGAAGGTTTTGAGACCTTTGATGTCTCTTGTAAATAGAATTTTGGGGATGCATCTTTCTTTTCTTGTGGACTATCAACGATTTCCCAGCATATGGTGACCTATCCGGATGGGTTACTAAAGGATACATGGCTTGTCCGGTTTGCAATGATCAAACTTGCTCTCAGAGACTACGAAACAAGTTGTGTTTCATGGGGCATCGTCGAAATTTACCAAAAGATCATCCTTGGAGGAGAAGTAGAAAGTTCAAGCGGTAAAAAGAAGGCGGAGAACCACCTAGAGAATTGAGTGGGGATGATGTGTTGTTCTGATTGGAGAGACTTCAGTTCAAGCACACGGAAAATATTGTAACAAGAAAAAAGAGAAAAAAAACGGCGGTGAGGAGTTGAATTGGTCGAGACGTAGTATTTTTTTTTTTATCCGCCTTTATTGGAGCAAGTTGAAGCTAAGGCATAACTTAGGCGTAATGCATATAGAAAAGAACATTTTGAAGTCGTATTAGGGACCTTGATGAATATAGAGGGAAAACAAAAGATCTGAAAGAAAAGCAAGACTAGATTTAGAAGACATGGAAAACGTGAGGAGTTGCATATGTCTAAGAAAAGTAATGGGAAGTATGTTATGCGAATGCTACTTATGTTCAGACAAGAAAGGAAGACAAGCCTTTTGTGAGTTTCTAAAGTCCGTTAAGTTTTTAGGATGGATATCTTCTAACATCTCTCGTTGTGTTGCTACAAGTGATCAGAAGATATCAGGACTTAAAAGTCATGATTTCCATATACTATTACAACGAATATTACCAGTTGGTATACGTGGATCCTTAGCCAAGAATGTAGTTGACGTTCTAGCAGAGTTGGGTCATTTCTTCCAACGGTTGTGTTGTAGGAAATTGAAGAGGTCTGAGTTGCCAAAAATGGGAGAAGATATCAACTTGATCTTGTGTAAACTTGAACAGATTTATCCTCCTGCCTTTTTTGACGTCATGGTACATTTATCTTCTCATTTACCTAGAGAGGCATTACTTGGTGGACCAGTTCAATTTAGATGGATGTATCCAATCAAGAGGTTGTATTTGGATCGATTTCTTTTTATGTATACTTTATTTCACACTATTCACATAATAATAACCTTCTATTTCTTTTGTGCAGATCATTATGTGTGTTGAAGCAAAGTGTGCGTAATAAAGCTCATCCCGAAGGGTCGGTTGCTGAGGCGTACATTGCAAGGGAGTGCTTAACCTTCTGCTCAATGTACTTGAGGGGAATTGAGACTAGATTTAACAGAGATGAGCGAAATAATGATTTAGGAACCGATGATAGTCTATGGATCTTGATCAAAAAAATGTCGTCATCTTTGGGGGTAGTGACACGTTCAATTACCAGAGGATGAGTACAACGACATGCAATGGTTTGTTTACCAATATTGCGATGAAATAGAACCATTGCTTGAGTAAGTTGATTATGTATTCTGTAAACTTGTTGAGCATTTTAAAAAGTTTTTATCAAATTATCAAAACTTGCAATGACATTTTTTATTGTAGGATGCACAAGCAACAACTTCAGTTGGAAGGTTGTACCAACATAGATAAAGATCACAAACGAAAATTTCCTGCATGGTTCAAAAAACATGTAAGATAGCGAAGCTTTCAATTTTATAATTTTTTTCAATTACATAATGTTTTGCCTACATCTAATTATTTATTCAATTTCACATATTATTTTCCAGATGAGTCAAATTTATAATGCTGAACCATCAGATGTAAATGAGTCTATTTATTCTCTTGCTTGTGCACCTAATAGGCTGGTAAGGAAGTACACTGGATGCATTGTGAATGGGGTGAGATTTCTCACTATAGAGCGTGATGGTCATCTTAAGAGTCAAAAGCATTGGGATTGTTGTAGAAGGAATCATGGTGATGAGAATATTGATTTCTTTGGTATTTTGACGGATATATTTTATCTTGACTATGTGAAGGATAGACATGTTACTATTTTCAAGTGTGATTGGTTTGATCAAGGGAGGAAAAAGGGGGCATGGATACGAAAGGAAGGAAATATAACAAGTATTAGAGTAACAGGGAAATGGTATGAGGATGATCCTTTTATATTTGCTGATCAAGCGAGACAGGTCTTCTACATTAATGATCCCAAATTAGGAGGAGATTGGCGAGTGGTGCAACTAGTCCAGCATAGACATATATATGATGTTGATGAGATGCAAGATGAGGATGTGAATATTGATGAAGCACAAGTAGAACAAGAAGTATATCAGGAGAATTATATTGATGATGCATTTGAAGTCGGTATTGGCGAAATACAATCACTGCAAAGGGAGGACACAGATGTGGAAGAAGTTGAGCAGTTGATAACCTCAACAACATCTGAAGTTCATGAAGAATTGAACTTAGACAATTTCGATGAGGATGAGTTAGATGACACCTTAGTTGATTATTGTAGCAGTGAAGAAGACTCTCAGAAAAATAGTATTTCCGACGACGAGAGTGATGATGACTACACATCAGGTTAATGAATATTGAAGGTATAAATTGTTCTTCTTATCATTGCCAAGCTTTATTCTTCTGATACTTGTTGATGTTTCTCTTGTCATTGCTTTATTTTTTCATAGTTGGAAGCTTTTTGGGGTTATGATTCTAAATATTGGTTCTTTGTACATATCATGCCCTTCTCAATTCTAGGTCTTATCAATTTATAGGTTTATTTGAATTGCGTCTTACGAATCCTTGGGATTGTTCTTTTGGCCATACGGGATCCCCTACCTCTTATTTTTTTAAAATTAAAAATTCATGTGAGATATTTATAAATTAACCCAACAACCAAATAAATAATAAAAAAATTACCCAACAATCAAACAAATAATAAACATGATAAATAATAAAAAATAATCCAACAATTAAATAAACAAAAATTATCAGATTTTTTGTACACTATATGCACCATTTATTTATTGATTGGGACCCAATTGAAACACACGTGTCAGTAGCAAGTTAATTTTGGATTAAGAATAAGGAATTCAATACGTAAACAGTGTCTAAATTCAAAATATATTCATATAAAATAATTTGTTTCGTTTAATAAGTCCAATTTCATTGAGTGGTTCAATAATAACTAATCAAATAAGAGGTTCAAGATAATTCATTTCAATATCCATTTCAAAATAACTAATTCATTTCATTCATACCCAATTCATTTCATCATTCGATCATACCCAATTCATTTCATCATTCGATCCCCAATTTCTATCGAAAACTTAACCCCAAATTCATTTCAATATCCAAAATTGAATCTCCTTTTCTCTTTCTATCGTATCCGGCTAAAAACTCAATCACCTAAAACCGATTTCGACACCAAGGGAAAATCGTGTTGGGATATTTTCGATGAAAACTCGATCCCCAATTCATTTCAAAGGCGGGATGGAGGATTCATTTTATCACTCTTAATAGTCAGGAGAGGGTCTCAAACAAGTTTTGCCTTCCAAAATTGAATCTTTTCTCTTCATCGCCTCTCAAACTCAATCGTATCCAAAGTTTAAAAAATTTTTTCCTCACCACAATAACACCTAACTTTGTGTGCATAGTTGGTCTCGACACCGAAAAGAAAAACCTCGGGGTCTAGGGTTCGAGCCTTTGTCATCCTAAATTTTTGATTATAACTTGCCTTTAATTTCATTTTTCCGAATTTGAGAATTTTTGTTTCTTTTCATCGCTTTTTTTTAATCCTCTTTCATATGGGATGGTGGCACGATGAAAAGTAAAATCGGTTGGTGTCATATTTTGTGAGTAACCTCAAGGTCGAGGGTTCAAACCTCTCTCACCCCAAATTTTTGTTTAACTTGCCATTAATTTCATTTTCGATTATTTTTTTAATAAATTATATATTCACGCTTTATTTAATAAAATCTATATTTTATATGAAAAAAATTATTAATCGTCACCATGTATAAATATTGGTGATTGAAATACTATGTCACTAATTACTATGAACAATTAATAATTTAAACATAAAATTGTCATGAACATTTTATATTATATGACCAATAGTGATAAGTCCCCGTTTGAGTGTGAACTTCGGTAGAACAAATTAAAATTAAGAAATTAAGATCGAATAATAATATTGTGCCCCATGAAATAAGTGTGTCATTAAAAATAATTTTTAATCGTCACTATATATCAATATTGGTGAAAAAAAAAAGAATATGTCACTAATTACTGGGATCATCTTGGTGTTTTTTGAGTAATGAACAACCCCAAGCCTTTGTCATCCTAAATTTTTGATTATAACTTGCCTTTAATTTTAAACATAAAATCATTAATTTCATTTCATTTTTTTTAATAAAATATATTTTTATTTTATATGAAAAATTATATGTATAAATATTATGAAATCTATGTCCTTAATTACTATGAACAATTAATGATTTAAACATAAAAATCATGAACATTTTTATATTATGATAGTGATCGTCACAAATTAAAATTAAGAAATGAAAACTTGTGAAATAAGTGTGTCATTAAAAATAATTTTTAATAATCACTATAATTCATTTAAATAAATAATGAACAAAAACATAAAATCGTCATGAAATTTTTTATTATATGAAATGACTATTAATTACAATGAAAATTTTAAATTCATGAAAAAATTCATTTAAATAAATAATGACAAAAATAAAATTTGTCATAAAATTCTTTTCATTTTGAAGTCACTAAAAATTATAAAAAATAAATTTGTCACCTTTTAGAAAATTTTAAACATAATGTAGTGACAAAAAATAAATTTTGTCACAAATTCTAAAAATTTGAAAAATAAATTTGAAAATGTGCGATTTCCTGTAGTGATTCAAGGCCTGAAAGCTGGTAAATATATCAATTTAAGTCCTGAAAGATTTTTCCTATAGATTCAAGGCCTGAAAGATAGAAAACTATCAATACAGGTCTTGAAAGATAGAAACTATCAATTTGAGGCTCAAACATTTTATGGTCATGCTTGACACATATATTTCATGTCCTTATTTTTTTTATTTTTAGGGTTCATGGTTCAGGGTTTAGGGTTTACGGCTCAGGGTTTAGGGTTTGGTGTCAAACATGACCTTAAAATGTGTAAGTCTCGAATTAATAGTTTCTATCTTTCAAGCCCTGTAATAATAATTTTTTATCTTTCAGGCCTTGAATCGATAGGAAAAATCCTTCAGCCATTAAATTGATAGATTTACTATCATTCAGGTCCTGGATTGATAAAACTCCTAATATGTACTATTTTATATAAAATTTTCACACACACACACACACACACATATATATATATATATATTAATTTCAACATACTCATTTACTAAAATAATTGTAGACTTTTTTAATAATTTTTTTATCATGCCATAAAATAACAAATTAAATGTTATCACATCAATTTTCATATAATTAAGGAAAATCATATTCAAATTGGAATTCGAAAGAAAACTTTAATCCACAAATTATTCATGTTGGAATTTAGAGGCACGTAAACACGTAATACATGTGCAGCGGAAATAAACAGTTCACCAACAACGAACAAGTAATTGCATAATTGAATACGTATAAACATAAAGATAAACTTTACAGTAAATCGTATGCATATTTCTCTACTATGGTATCCATGTAATCCCCACTCACAGACTTGCACAGATTTTGCCAGTTTTGAATCTGAGACGGAATTTGCTAGGAAAATTCATATTCTAGATTTTATAGAGAATAATGAATTAACGTTGTTTGTGAATTCACAAGAGCTCATATATATAGGGAGAGGCCCAACTTAAATCTTAAGCTAACCTGATTAGGAAATAAAATCCATAATCTTATAAAATAAATCTCTTAGATTTATTTCCCATATATAAAATCTCTACGGATTTAATTCCCATGTATATCAAATCTCTCCGGATTTGATTCCATATATATTATTATTGGGAATCCTATTTAATTAAATCCAATTTAATTAAATATTAATAATAATTAATTCCAAATTAATCTATTATTAATTAATTCTCCATAAATTTAATATTAAATTCAATTTAACATTTAATCAACCAACTATAATATAAAAAATTTCTACGGATTTAATTCATATATGTATATCAAACTAACGGTCTTAATTCCTAGACAATAAATTTGATTCCAATATATATTATTGCAGAAACGCGTGCAAATCCTATTTAATTAAATCCAATTTAATTAAATATTAATAATAATTAATTCTATTCAAAAATTAATCATATTATTAATTAAATTAATTCTCCATAAATTAAATATTAAATTCAATTTAACATTTAATCATTACCAACTATAATCTCTAAATCCACATTGGGAATGAATTCTTTGTCAACTGTGACCCATAAGCCCTTCGTGATGAACCAAATCAAACCATATCTACCCATAAACGTCGGTATGGTCAAAGTTCATCATTGAACCCTATATTGACATCAAATCAAAGGAGTACATTCTCAATATACCGAGGTAGACACATATAGTGGAAATACATTTAAAAAGTTTCTCGGATGGGTATACCAATACCTTCTAAGGTATTTGTGCATCCATCATGAATACCTAGTATCTCGTAGTAAGTGAGATCTTATTATCTAAGAGTATGATCGCGGATCGCACACCAATTCCATTCATTTCAATATCCCATTCTTGATGATCTTTGATCGGGGCTATTTGAGAATTATCTTAAGTTATTAGTTCTCACAACCTCAATGACAACAATGTCTCATGGGAACACTTGATGAATAAATGCAAACAATCAAACATAATATTCAAACAAGTGTATTGTCATATATTAAATTAAATGAACTATAATTATTGGGAAATTTATAGTTTTGATGAAAGTTCAAAACTAATTGATCATGTATGTCGATGTTTACTTAGCTATAGGAAGGTTGATAATGATTGTATAGAAAAACCGATGTAATAGATAGGTGCATATGAGGGGAACTCAATATGTAAAGGTTCTGAAGAATGATCCAATTAAGATGTCGAAGAATTCTCTCTAAATCCAACCTCTATAGGAATGATGATTCGGAAGATAAGACCGGAAGCTCAACTAAGTCACGCGCGAAGACTCCATCGAATGGGATCGATCTTCGTGATGAACCAAAAGATGAAAACCGATGTTTCATCTTATCATACCTGTGATCGAACAAGATGATTACAAACCTTAGTTGGAGGAACAACATGCAAAAAAAAGGCTTTCATCATCCACGAACACGATATCGCGGGATTCATATTGACGGCTATAAACTTTCAAGTTCTCGAAGTATCACATCAAGCTCCGAACTCTACCTAAAATAGCCTAAGATTCAAATTGCTCTCCAACGGCTCTTTGATCTCCGTGTCTATAAATACATTCAGAGTGAAGAACGGAAATGCTTGGACAAACAACATAATCAAGGATGATTTATACGAAGAACACAACTACAAGCTTATTTTATATTGTGTTCATCCAAGTTCAAGAAATTTTCATCTAGCTATCTATTATACGCAAGAAAAGATTTCATAGTTGGAACCTCAACAATCTTACCCAAACCCTAGTTAGGATAAGTTGTTTGATTCGATCTAGGGTTTCTAATCTTCGGGATCGGTTGAGTGAACTCTTAAAACATCATCAATATTGTGTTGGATTCTTGATGATCTAAGTCCGATCGGTTAAGTCGGTTATTTGGTGAATTATGAAGAGTGGAGTTTAGGGGTTGGTTTGTCACAACCACTATAAAATGACAACAATGTCTCATGGGAACACTTCACATGAATAAATCAAACAATCAAACATAATATTCAAGATCTAATCGGACCAAATTTCTATCATCGATTAAAAAGATAATATTAAATGAACTATAAAATTAAGTCAAACTGAATATCATATTCAAGTATTATGTCGATTCACTCACACTGATAAATATCGTCACGACACCGACCAAGACGAAAAAGTTTTTCGTAAGTCTAACACTAACAATTCATCCATAAGATTATTCAAAATTTTAATATCCTATAGGACACTAACACTAACAATTCATCCATAAGATTATTCAAAATTTTAATATCCACACTAAACACACACACACACACAAAAACTCACCAAAATTAAAATATTGAAAGCACACCAAAACATTAATATAAAATTAATTTTACATTAAACTATTACAATATACGTATGTATGTATGTATGTATGTATGTATATATATATATATATAATAAAATTGGTTGAACTTCACATAATTGAACTAATTAACACATTTGGGTAAAATTTACAGTGTAATATAATTGAACCAATATTTGGTACACCAATGTTATCACATTATGATTAATTGAACAAATATATTTAAAAAATTATTAACAATTAGTTCAATTTAAACTTCATAAAAATAGGAAATATAGAATATTTAGAGAATGATTGTATGTGATTGTAATATTAATTATTTAATTAATTAGTCAACTCAATCCCATTAATTTGATTTGTTCAAGATTGTCATATTAAATACTTAATTAATAAGTTAACTCAATCCCATTAATTTTGGGTCAACTTGATATTTTTGATAAATATTTATATAAATATAATGTCACTAATTACACATTATATATTTAATTAATGCAAGAATATTGATATACAAAAATGAATTACCTGAATAATACATATAGTATTAGTATGCACTATACAAAAGTATCAGATATTGAAAAATTACAACAATTTACATTATAAAATTACACCAAAATTAATTGTCATTGTTTGCATGCAATGTTATTCTCGTTCATACAATATACATGAATCTGATGAATAAATAACTGAAGAGATACATTTCTTATGATATAAAAATCTACACACTAAACATTAGAAGAAAATTATAAATACACTCTTCATCATAAGATGATAAATATATAACTTTTTTTTCGTTTGCTACTAATTTTCTTCGTAAGCACAATAAATTAAATATCTGCAACCAAAAAAATAAAATCTTTTGAACCATATATTATATACAAATAAAAAATATGAAAAGAAACAATGGTCTGCATCCTCATCCTGTTGCTTCAAAAAAAAAAAATGGTCTGCATCGATTTGTGTAACAAAAGAAAATTAGAAAAATCATGACCTACAAATAAATGAGAGGAATTAGAAAAATCATTACCTACAAATAAACCAAAGCTTCCTCATCCTGTTGCTGTAAAAAAAAAGTGGTCTGCATCGATTTGTATAGAAAAAGAAAATTAGAAAAATCATTACCTACAAATAAATGAGAGGAATTAAAAAAATCATTACCTACAAATAAATAAGAAAAATCATTACCTATAAATTATGGAGATTGAAAATTTGGGCGAGAGTCAATGAGAGGAAGAGTAGATGATTAGGGTTTCAAATGACAATGAATGAAAAATGAATGTGAGATATATATGACAATTTATAGAAAATATAAGAAAAAAACAATGGTTGAGATTAACTTAAACTCAAAATCAATGAGATTAGAGAGATTAAAAATAGAGGCCTAAGGCTTTGCCACATCACCTGCCACATCATTTTATTACTTGACACATCATCTTAGGGAGGTTTTGCATTATAGAGATTATAGATATGTAATATAAATAAGATATGTTCATACGTGTATTTATTTAAATAGTTAAATACAGAGTGTACTAAAATATGATATATAAGTAGAAGTGTTACCTAAAAATGTTACGTATGTTAAAATGTTACTTAAAAAGTGTTACATTTGTTAAAGTGTTGCTAAGAAGTGCTACATATATAAAAATGTTACTTAAGAAGTGTTAACTTTGAAAATGTGTTACCTAAGAAGTGTTACCTATTTAAAAGTGTTACATATTAATAAAATATTACATGAAGTGTTACATAATATATAAAGTATAATAGTGGTACCATAATGTGTTGCATAAACTAAATGTGTTACAACAAGATGTTACTTAAGATCAATTATGGTGTAATGGAATATTTTTTTTTTAAATTAATATTAAAGACTCTAAACATTGTTCATATATTCAAAAATTTTAATCATACTATGATATTGTTCAAACTTAATAATCCAGACATTGTTCATATAGTCAAAATCACATCAAAATAAAATATAATGAACAAAATAACTTAAATAAATAGAAACAATATGATTATTAGGAATTAATAACTTAAATAAGTAGAAACGGAATATTATTAATATAACTATAATATATATAAGTTATTTACACTGGTTTATTGAGGTGATTTAGACTATATGAACAATTATATTTATTGATATATATAAACAAAATATATAACTATTATATAAACTGTTATAATTATTAAAATATATAAACATAATATATAACTATATATTACATATAAACAGAATATTATTAATATAACTATAATGTGTATATATATATATATATATATATATATATATATATAATATAGTGGGCCGACGGGCTGGCCCGATTAACCAGCGGGCTAGCCCATTTAGCCCGCGGGCTAATCGGTCGGGGCAAAAAATGACCAATTTTAAACGGACCTACCATTGCTTGGCCCTAACCCTACATACAACAGGGTAAAACGGGCTGACCCGTTTAGCCCGGCCCGGATTAACATCTCTAAGCTACATGGATCCACTCAAGTGAGAAACATAAATTGATATTTATTTTTTTGAGTTGTCCCCCATGAACCAAGTCTATGCTATGAACTTGAATTATTTGATCAATATCATTCATTTCAACATATTTTTCTAACCCACTAAATTGATCTGTATCATTGGATAGGTTCAAATGTCCATAATTAAAACAAGGTCCATAGCATGAACCAGGTCTATACAAATTTTTGTCTATTTCTTAATAATTTAAAATGTATTCCTAAAGGATAGAAAAATTAGATTACCTAATTTAAATTAAAAAAAGTAGCATATTATTATATTAAAAACCATATTTAAATTAATAAAGTATTTGCAAAGCGCGTGCTATATATGAAGATAAATTAACCAGGTGTAATCAGTGGCCGGCTCAAGAATTTTAATTAGATAGACCCAGCTTATCGGAACAACAATGAACAATAATTCTAAAATAAAACATAATAAGCAACAATTACAATATAGACAATAGAGTAGGTTTAGTGTGAAAATTTTCATGTATGAAAATCTATAAAATTGTCCTAAATCAACCATCTACACCCTAAATACTAAATAATGAACCCTAAATTATGATCTATTCGGGCCGGGTGAACCATGAATCACTCAATTTTGTCTTACCTTCACCAATTACAGAATTTGATTGTAAATTAAAAAAATTTCATGTATGAAAATTTTCATACTAAACTTTGTCTAGACGATATACTGCCTCATCATATATATATATATATCTTAATACTATATATTGGTAAACCTGATTTAGCTTATGTGGCGAAATCACGTCAGTTTATGTTAAGTCCAATTCAACCAAATTATTTTATTTTAAAATCGTGCACTCTCATTAAAAGTTACTTAAATTAAAAATTTTATTTATCTAATTAAATCAAATCTTTTATTTTATACTATTTATTTATTTATAAAGATACTATACTCATTATATTCACGCCAAATACTCATTATATTCACGCCCAATATCCACATTATAAAGAGTATTACACGATATATAACCAAAATAAATATTTAACTCAACACATTAAAAAAAAAAAAGCCTTAACACAATTACAAAATGAGAGACGCTTGTATGAGACGGTCTCACGATGAGACGGTGTATAAGTTGGACATTGACACTTTAACACTTTGAGAGTGATGGGTGTAATTTGTGCTAAGTTGTACCCGTCTCATATATGATACCGTCTCATATGAGTTTTTATCTTACAAATTTCCACTTCAATTTCATATTTCGAAATCGTTGCCTATTTGGTTGTTGCTAACATTTTCAATACATTTTTTTCCAATATTATTTAAACAAAACCTATCCAAATTTATAAGTACACCTAAAAAAGTAAAAGGAAAATTTACAAGCCCAATACAGAAATGACCTAATCAATGAAAAAAGCCCAAATAACCTAAAGCATGAATCTGTTTCAATCGGCACAACCAACAGTCCAAACAAGCACGAGACAGATTCAAAGGCAATCACTTGATCAAATCATCAAATACAAATTTTTTTCGTTAATAACTACAATAAGGGGCCAATTTTCAAACGCAGTTGAAATGTGTAGAAGTATTTTTTTTAAAGAAATTGGTACAACTTAACTTTAAAAAATAATATATATATATTTGAATAGAGTATACAAACACCACTTTCTTTTTTATTTGTCCCACGTAAGTTTTTATATAAAAAAAAGGAAATTTTATTCATAACTCTTACCTTCGCAATATACACTTATTTGTCTTCTATGTCATTACGCTTCCTAACATAACTAACTCGCACCACACGTTAAAACTAATTTAACTCAAATATTTTTATTTTATCATTTTAATAAATTAAAAGAATAATTTTTCATTTGTTTCCGTGCCCGGATCAATGTGAAAAATTGATTTGGGATGAAAGATACATTAATTAATAAATCATGCTAATAGCTTGTTGTTGGGATATTTTAGTTTTGATGAATTATGCCAAAACATTATCAACTTGTGTTATTTAATTTAATCTACAGGTAACAAGTTGAGGGGGAACTCATCAAGATAAGAAGAGACTAATGATTTCGTGTAAACTGATATCAGAAAACTGTGATCAGAAAATTGAGATCGTAAAACCGCGGATCGTAAAAATCGGATCGAAAAAATCGAGATCGTAAAATCGTGATTAGAACGTCAAATTATGAACAGTTGAAATCATCGAGAGATGAACAAAGGAAATCAAAGAAAGATGAACAGTGAAATAAGCACAGATGAACAGTGAAATAAGCAGAGATGAACAGTGAAATCAACAGAGATGAACAAATTGAAATCAAAGATGAGATGAACAAAGTGAAATCAAGAGACCGTAAATCAGGAAATGATCGATCCGTTAAACACACAAAAAGCTAGCCAATGAGAAGATGACAACACATATATGGATGTGACATAAAGCTGCAAACAACAGTGCAAAAAGACAAAGAAAACCTGGAAGACTATTAGTATGGATTTGAATTTACTCTCCAACGGTAATATTCAAATCTACACTATAAATACATTGCACCATCTTCAAAAGAAGAATATGGAGGATGTCGCTGCAAAGTGAAGATTAAAGCCAGATATTCAAGCATCTCCATTCAAGAACATAGAGCATTACATATCCAAATTTACCCAAGAGTGTTCTTCATTGTATCTAAGCATAAATGTCATATCATAAGCTTAGAGAGATTTTCCCATCCTTAGCTTAAAGGCTAAAGCAATGTAAGGGAAAATTTCACCTAGTTGAGAGAGAATTAGTGGTTAAGTAAGGTAGTTAATAGGCAATCGCGTGAGGGAGATAAGTCCCGAGAGAGTGATAACTCATTAAACATCTATAGGCGATCCAATGAGGGAGATAAGTCTCGTTGAGTGAGAACTCATTAAACATCTATAGGTGATCCCGTGAGGGAGATAAGTCCCGTTGAGTGAGAACTCGTTAAACATCTGTTGGTTTAGTTGGTGCCCCATGAAGGGAAGAGTTGATGTAGGAGTTGGACTCCGAACCACTATAAAAATACTTGTGTTCTTATTTGCTTTCATATTAACTGTCATACAGCAAATCTGCATAACACGCATTCGAAAAAAAAAAATTAAAGTCACCTCCCATTTAGATTTTTCCGGTTTTAACTCGGTATTTTTCGGGACCAACAAGTGGTATCAAAGCAGGGGTTCAAAAGTTCACTAGCTTTTAATGTGACCACCTGAACTGATCTTTTTTAAAATCCATTTAGTTTAAAATGCATAAATTTTATAAAATTCATGGAGGTTGACAATCATCTTCTCATCATTTTTATTAAAAAATGCATACAACATTCTTCATCATTTCACTTGTTTAACTAACACTATTTTTCTCGTATGTTTTTATTGTTAGTTAGTTTTGACATCATTATCAAAAAGGGGGAAATTGTTGGGATATTTTAGTTTTGATGAATTAGCCAAAACATTATCAACTTGTGTTATTTAAGTTAATCTACATGTAACAAGTTGAGGGGGAACTCATCAAGATAAGAAGAGACTAATGATTTCGTGTAAATTGAGATCAGAAAACTGAAAATTGTGATCAGAAAACTGAGATCAGAAAACTGTGATCAGAAAACTGAGATAAAAAAACTGTGATCAGAAAACTGAGATCAGATGAACAGTGAAATCAGCAGAGATGAACAGTGAAATCAGCAAAGATGAACAGTGAAATCAACACAGATGAATAGTGAAATTAGCAGACCAGAAATCAGGCGAGCTGATCAGATCCGTTAAATACACAAAAAACTGGCCAATGAGAAGATGACAACACATATATGGATGTTACATAAAGCTGCAAACAACAGTGCAAAAAGACAAAGAAAAGCTGGAAGACTATTAGTATGGATTTGAATTTACTCTCCAACGGTAATATTCAAATCCACTATAAATACATTACACTATCTTCAAAAGAAGAATATGGAGGATGCTGCAAAGTGAAGATTAAAGCCAAATATTCAAGCATCTCCATTCAAGAACACAGAGCATTACATATCCAAATTTACCCAAGAGTGTTCTTCATTGTATCTAAGCATAAATGCCATATCATAAGCTTAGAGAGATTTTCACATCCTTAGCTTAAAGGCTAAAGCAATGTAAGGAAAAATCTCACCTAGTTGGAAATAACACCAAACTCAAACCCTTTCTTGAGAGAGAATTAGTGGTTAAGTAAGGTAGTTAATAGGCAATCCCGTGAGGGAGATAATTCCCGAGAGAGTGAGAACTCATTAAACATCTATAGGCGATCCCGTGAGGGAGATAATTCCTGTTGAGTGAGAACTCATTAAACATCTATAGGTGATCCCGTGAGGGAGATAAGTCCCGTTGAGTGAGAAATCGTTAAACATCTGTTGGTTTAGTTGGTGCCCCATGAAGGGAAGAGTGGATGTAGGAGTTGGACTCCGAACCACTATAAAAATACTTGTGTTCTTATTTGCTTTCATATTAACTGTCATACATACTTTAGCAAATCTGCATAACACACATTCGAAAAAAAAATTAAAGTCACCTCCCATTTAGATTTTTCGGGTTTTAACTCGGTATTTTTCTGGACCAACACTTGTTTCACTAACTTCCACTATAAATCTGAGAAAGATGTGATGTGGGAGTGGATGCTCTCCTTTTTTATATTTATTGTTGTGAGCATGTAGCGCGAGGTCGGGCACGACCTGAAAAGAGTCATAGGAAGGCTAGACCAAATTTTATACAAGTATAACACCTCGCTGAGAAGAGCGAAGAAAAAACACACCAAGCTCGAATATGCGACTAGGATGCACCTCGTAGGTCGCAGACTGACACAAGTACGGAGCATTAACTACGACTGGACCTGTGACAGGCGAGCAGCACCAAGGAGCTTACCTAAAGACGGCCTTAATCAGAGATGTGTCAGAAAATGATGATAATGATGGATAACTAGGAGCACCTAAACGACTAAATCCTTGCAAATCCAGATTTGTCTCGGGCGACGTCCCAACGAGGTGCGCGAGCTCATAATACCTCGAACGACCTCCCAGCGATTACCGACCTGAGTCACATCAATCATGTAGCATTTAATGTTTCGCAGAGCCGCTTTTGGCTACTTGTACTAATAGTCCGGGAGAGTGAGCTCCACTCTCCCAAATCCAATAAATATGGGTCATTTATGACCAAGATAAGGAGAGAATTCAATATCATACCAAACCTCTTGCAAATTTATTACTCAAATACTTACTCTCTCAAACAATCATATAACATAAATGCAACTCACTTTACACATTTATTGTTTGTGTCACTAAGATCATTAAGCCACGTCTTAACCCCTAATCCATATATTTTAGTACACAACAATTGACGCTAGAAGGAGGGTACTCTTTAAGAAATATCGAGCTAAATTCTTAGTGTTTTCTCATTGGAGTATTCCTCACGAATCTTCGATATAAACCCATCTCATTCGCCCAAATCTCTCAAAAAACCACTCAACCATGTCTCAAGCAACTCTCATCACCAAGAGAAAAGCCGCTTCGGTTTCATGTCGCTCCGGCGGAGCGGGGGTTAGCAGCCCGGCCGTTAGCAACCGCAAGGCTATGGGACCCACCATCAAGATTGCTCAAAAGCTTGAGCAGATCCTTTCCCGAAAGATATTGATGAAACCATCGCGAAGTTACGCCGAAAGCAGGCCAAAATAAAGATCCCTGATGGCGATCTATGCCACAACCTGAACCAGAAGGCCCAAAGCAAGGGCAAAGACCAAAGGCGCGAGGAATCTCACCGCAAAGAGTCTTACAAAGAAAGATCTAACTACGAGGGACCTCACCACGAAGAACCTCACTGTTAGGAACCTCGCCAAGAGGGACCTCACCGCGAAGGAAGCCAGGAAGCCAACTCTCGAGGGACCCAATGTACTCCAGTCTATCGGCGTAATCCGAACGAAGGGCCAAATCCCATCCACAGACGTTTATTCTCAGAAGGTCTCAATAGCGGCTCGCACCAAGATCGCGGACCCCAGCGAGATCAGCCCAGGCCGACGCAGCGTGACCATGCCAGACCTGAAAGATCGTTTTCAGGGTCAGTAGCCAAGGCAGACCTAGACAGCGGATATCGATGAAGGATCTACTCGAACGGAGTCCCTTACCCCGCAGGATGGAAAGGACTCCTTCACCATACAGGCGTTGCCGAATTCCGTCACCTCGCCGACAAGAAGGAAACTCTCCGCCTCACCATCATCGCGGCGAGGTCGCAGGGCAAAATGAATCCCCACAAATGGCCGCCATTCTTCAGAATATCAGAGATCTCCAAGAACAGTTAGCGAACAAGGGGGAGTACCTCTCACCACAAAGATACCCATCTCGCCATTGTCACCCACAGTCATGCTCGCCCCTGTACAAATCAAGATCAATGTCAGCTCCATCACACAATACAACGGCAACACCGATCCGATCAATCATCTAAGCAAATACACGTCCTACATGAACTCCATGGGCGCGACTGATGCCACCCAATATCGTCTCTTCCCTCTCACTCTAGGTGACCAGGCCTACCGTTGGTTCAATACCTTACCACCGACGTCCATAGAATCTTTCCATCAGATGGCTTAATTGTTCCTCACTCACTTCGCCTCTCTAACCCTGCACAAGGGAACCAAGTAGCGTCTGGCGAACATCCATCAGTTCGAGAAGGAGTCGGACCGCGCATACATTGATCACATAGACGAACTCATTATGGAAGGCGAGCTGCTGGGTGATGAAGCCAAAGTCTTGGGGATAGTGCATGGGTTGAAGAAGGGAACCAAACTCTGGAAGATGATGAACAAGGATTACCCATAGAGCTACGTCGATTTCCAATACCGAGCAGGAATTATGATCACCAATGCTGAGATACTGGCCTCAAGATTGGGCGAGCAGCGAACAAGCGAGATGAAGGTCGAAGTCAAAAAGCCTGAACAAAAGTCCGAAAAACCTTTCAGAAAGCCTAGGTCCGCGAACTACCGAGCTCCGGGAACTTTCAAGCTAATCGATAACACCCTGGAAGTGAAGCTCCTGGAGAAACTGACCATGAATGCAACTCAGATCTTTCGGGCGATCAGGGGCAGACAACAAATCCCACCGGCCCGGGAAATGCTCCAGGACACCTCTAAGCTCAACCCAAAGAAATTTTGTGATTACCACAATTCCATTGGGCATACCACTGAACATTGCCGCGACCTACAAAGGGAGCTCTGGAAGTTGTACGAAGAAGGGAAATTGGAAAGGTTTGTTATGCCAAGACAGCAACAAAATCAGCGACAAGCACCTCCGCCAGGAAATCAGCCCAACCAAGGAAGGCGAGGTCCACAGATCCCAGAGGGGGCAGAGAATAGGGTCATCCACATGATCTGCCCCACAGGGGGAACCCTTGGGGGATTTCTCCCAGCGACATCCCTGTCAAACCGATGTCAAAAGGTCGAGATGCAAGCTCTCGATAATGCTGTGCTGAGTTGTTGCCTCCCGATCAACACCATCGCCCCAAATCAGAAGCAGCTCACCTTCACCGAAGAAGACAAAGACGGAGTGGTCTATCCGAACTGGGATCCGCTCGTAATCTTTGCCAGGATAATGGGGGCTTTGGTTCATCGCATCATGATCGACAATGGGGCTTTCTGCAACATCCTTTTCAAGAAGACACTGAACCTGCTCGACAATTTTCATTCTTACGTTGAACCCTGCGAGGTCGGGATCCGAGGTTTTGGAAACCAATCTATCAAAACCTATGGAATGATTCGCCTGTCGGTGGAAATCACCTCAACCTTGGACGTCGAAGTGGAGGCGACAAGACAGCTGGACTTTGTAATCATCGATGCCCCCTCAAACTTCAATGCTTTCTTCGGTAGGCCTTTCGAACATGAGTTCGGGGTTGCCGCCTCATCTTATTTCTATTGTATTAAGTTTCCCGGATCTGACGGGAAAATTGGCACCATCAAGGGTGATCAGATCGCTACAAGAAAATGTTTAACTTACACTTGTGTAGATTTAAATTCTATTTTTTATTTCGGTAGGAAATCCGAGGTGGGGCTAAGCTGTACGAGTCGAACTCCACCTCGGAAGAAAAAAGAAAATGATAAAATGGAGATAGACAATGTAATAGAAATGGATATAACACCTATGGAAGTAGACGTCGCTGCTAAAGAGAAGCCCGCACAAGAGTTACCAGATTTGGAACCTCGCCTCGGCTTCGAGCCAATGGAGGTCGACTTCGAACAATGAGAATCCAACCTTGATCCAAGAACGGAAAGAAATGATCAGCGAGCAACCCCTATCGAAGAGCTCAAAATGATCCCAGTCGACCTCGATCGACCAGAACTAAGCGTGACTATCGGAACACAAATTCCCAGCGACCTGCGAGATCAATTGATAGATTTACTCAAAAAGAATTTAGATGTATTCGCATGGTCACATGAAGACATGATCGGCATCGACCCCGAGGTCGCATGCCACAAGCTAAACATTGACCCGACAAAGAAGCCAGTATCCCAGAAAGGAGAAAATTCGGCCCTGAGAAATACGCAGCCCTGGCCGAAGAGGTAAAGAAGCTGCTAGATAACAAGTTGATCGAGCAAGCAGATCAACTGTAGTGGGTGACCAATGCGGTGCTAGTAAAAAAAAAAATAACTCTTGGCGGCTATGTATCGATTTCGCCGACCTCAATGAGGCTTGTACAAAGGATTACTTTCCAATGCCTCATATCGATCACCTCATGGATAGCACTGCTGGACACGAGATGATGACTTTTATGGACGCTTTCGTCGGGTATCACCAGATCGCCATGGACAAAGATGATCAGCAACACACATCTTTCCTGACAGAGAAAAATGTGTATTGTTGGAAGCGAATGCCATTTGGATTGAAGAATGCAGGGGCAACCTACCAACGCCTGGTAAATCGAATGTTCGCCGATGAGATAGAGAAGACCATGGAAGTATATATCGATGATATTGTGGTGAAAAGCGAAAAGAAGGAAGACCATCTAAGCCACCTCGCCCGGACCTTTGACATCTTAAGAAAATACAACATGCGTTTGAATCCCAAGAAATGCAGTTTCGGAGTTGGTTCGGGAAAATTTCTGGGCCATATCATTAGTAAGTGAGGTATCGAAGCTAACCCTACAAAGATCAAAGCCATCATGGACATGAAACCACCTTGCAACATAAAAGAAGTCCAAAGGTTGACCTGTTGTCTCGCGGCTCTTAACAGATTCGTATCCATGATGGGGGATAAGTGCAAGCCTTTCTTCGAAGGCATGAAAAAAGGAAAATTCTCATGGACCCCGCAATGCCAAGCCGCATTTCTGAAGCTCAAAGTGTATCTCTCCGACCCCCAGATCTTAGCAAAGCCCATGCCAGGCGAGAAGTTGTTTATGTACCTCCCAACCTCGGAGTCCGCCTTCAGAGCAGTTTTAGTGCGAGCAGAAGGTCAGTCCCATCTGCCTATATACTTCGTCAGTCAAACCTTGAATGATACCAAGCTCAAGTACCCACCGCTCGAGAAGCTCGCTTATGCCTTGATCATGAGCGTCCAAAAATTATGACAGTATTTCTTCGATCATCAAATAGAAGTCCTAACTACCATGCCACTAAGGCAGGTGTTGCACCGACCTGATACAGTCGGGAGATTGTTGAAATGGTCCATCGAATTAGGTCAGTTCGGGATCACCTTCGCACCCAGAACTGCGATCAAAGCTCAGGTCCTTGCCGACTTTCTCACCGAACTCACCTTTCCTGAAAAGACACCAAAAACGATCGATGTCCCTTGGACGTTGCAAGTCAACGGCTCCTCAATGAGCACCCGAGCGGGGGCTGGAGTGGTCCTAATCAGTCCCGAACAACAATCATTTACCACGGCCGTAAGCTTTGATTTTCACGCCACCAACAATGAAGCAGAGTATGAGGCCTTGATAAATGGCCTAGAAATGGCAGTGGCCATCGGTGTACGAAAATTTAAAGTTTACAGCGATTCCCAGCTGGTCATATGCTAGATGTCGGGAGAGTATGAAACTCGGGGCGAACAGATGGTGAAGTACCAGCAGATAGCAAAGAGCCTCGTTGAAAAGTTCGAAGAAGTGCAAATAGAGCTGGTACCTCGGGCAGAAAACATGCAGGCAGATACCCTAGCTCGCTTGGCCACATCGGAAGGGGCCGCAGATATGGACAACATAGTAGTTACCAAACTCAACACCCCTTCGGCAGATCGCATCGCCATCGACATAAAGGAAGTAACCTGGACAAACCAATCAAGTCTATCAAACTCGCGAAGAGAGGTCTTTCAGATTGCAACTCCGGAAGAAAATTGGATGACTGAAATCAAAGACTACATCGAGAAAGGGACACTGCCAGAAGTCAAGGTCGTAGCTCACCGATTACAACTAAGAGCAACGAGGTACACCATAATCAACGAATAACTTTACAAGCGAAGTTTCTTGTTACCACTTTTGAAGTGTATCACCCCGGAAGAAGGGCAAGTAATCTTGAAAGAAATCCACGAAGGAGATTGTGGAAATCATACCGCGGGTCTGTCTCTCGTCTACAAGACAATCAGACAAGGTTATTATACGCAAAGAAGTGTCAGCAATGCCAGTTTTTCACCCCAAAAATTAAATGAGCTCCAGAGGAGCTCACGTCGATCTACAGTCCATGGCCGTTCGTGAAGTGGGGGATTGACCTGATTGGTCCTTTCCCAAAAGCCCTGGGCAGTTCAAAGTTCGCAGTGGTCGCGGTAGACTACTTCTTCACCAAGTGGGCAGAAGCAGAGCCACTAGCAACCATCACTCAAGAGAAGATCATTTGGTTAATCTGGAAGAACATCATTTGTCATTTTGCTGTACCTTATTTAGTGTTAGATTAGGGAAGTTGATTGCCTAATTTCAGTACACTTAGGGTTATTCTTTTGTACACCAAGATAGTCCTTGTCGCCAAACCAATTCCGATAGTATACGTAGGGATTCCTGTCCAAAGCAATATTCTCCAATATTTGCACTTCATTTGAAGTTAGTGTAATCTTTGTCATTTGCTTATTTATTGTTAACTCAATAGTAGTGAATTAGACCTATCAAATTGCATCTATATTAGTTACGAAGCAAAGATTTCCAGGGATTTACACGTATACTAAACTTCTTTTGGGTTCGATACTACTTGGTCCAAATACTTACCCTTGCTACAGTGATCCCATACTCTTGTGGGGTAGCTGCTAGTTAAGAATATATCATTATACAACCAAGTCACACCCCCAGTCCAATGGACAAGTTGAAGCCGTGAACAAGATAATCAAACACACTATGAAGACTCAACTCATCGAGTCAAAGGGATTATGGGCTTTCAAACTTCCTGGCATCCTGTGGTCATACCGAACCACATTTTGAAATTCAACAGGCGAAATACCTTTCGCTCTGGCTTTCGGGACCGAGGCAGTCTTACTAGCAGAGGTCATCGTCAGAAGCCATCGGACATCGCAGGCTATCAAGGAGGACAACGATCACGCCATATCCCTCAGCCTCAATCTCCTCGAAGAAAAAAGACTGGAAGCCAACTTGAAAAATGCAAGTTACAAACAGAAATCGGAGAAATACTACAACTCAAAAGCAAAAATCCGAAGATTCAAGGTTGGCGACCTCGTCTTAAGAAAGATCCTTGGGGTACATAAAGGAGTTTTTAGCCCGACCTGGGAAGGCCCCATGAAGATTTCAAAGTGTTTGCCAAATGGGGCTTACGAGCTCGAAGACATGAAGGGCATTCATGCGATGTACCCTTGGAATGCGACCTACCTAAAGAAGTTCTACCAGTAACTATCTATTTTCAATCATGCATCATGTTTTTCATAAGCTTTGTCAAAGTTAGAAATAAAATAACTTTTATCTGAAATTCTTTACGAGCCAAAATTTATCGTTATTTTGTGCAACTTTTTACATTCACGAACTTGGGGACTGGTCCCCAACCTCTCACAAGTTCGGTCAAAAATAGATTCGCAAATGGAAAAAGATAAGTCAAACATCCAGAATTTTTTTTCTAAAGACTAGGGACATGGGGATAGAAAGGTGACCCCCCAGGGGAATCACCCCTACGAAAATCACTTGTCCAAAGTCTTAAGAAAGGACAATCAGGTCGCATACCATCTACAAGTCGACCTCGGTTGCATACCCTATCCAAGTCGACAAAGCCAAGAATATTTAAAAGCAATCACGTCGCATACCCTATCTAAGTCGACGAAGCCAAGAATATTTAAAAAAGCAATCCCTATCTAATACCCTTCGATCTATCTAAGTCGACGAAGCCAAGAATATTTAAAAGGTAATCACTATCTAAGATATACACTATCTAAGTCGAGCCAAGAATATTTAAAGGCAATCACGTCACATACCCTATCTATACCCCTATCTAAGTCGACGAAGCCAAGAATATTTAAAAGTAATCACGCCGCATACTCTATCTAAGTCGACCTCGGTCGCATACACTATCTAAGTCGACGAAGCCAAGAATATTTAAAGGCAATCACGTCACATACCCTATCTAAGTCGACCTCGGTCGCATACCCTATCTAAGTCGACGAAGCCAAGAATATTTAAAGGCAATCACGTCGTAGACCCTACCTAAGTCGACAATCATGTCGCAATAATTATTAATTAACAGATCTTTCGTCATTTATTATTATCCAGGTTTTCAAGAAGATAAGATACACGAACTCACCGACGCCGAAGTGTTGGCAAAAGCAAACAAGCATTTCAAAAGAGGAAGCGAGAAAGATAAAAAGAAAAAAGAAACAACGGTTTCATTGATAAACGCCCGAAGGTAACAAAAATACATCGTCCAAAGGCAGTAGAAACGCTTACACACCCCGAAGGGCAACTAAACAACTCGTTTAAGAAACCCCGGAGGGAAATTACATAGAATGGCCAAAGGCAAATGACATACTACCGTAGAAAAACCATCCAAGGAATCAGCTCGGCGGAGCATCCGAGGTCCCCTCAAAAGGGTTGATCGACACAACTTGTTCAACCTCGGGAATCTCAACACCAGCTCGATTTCCCTCACCATTTCCACCATCATCACTGCCAACAACCTCGCCATCACCGCCATCCTGGCCACCCTCCATCTCGTCATTCAGCAACCCGAGAAGCTCCTCGGGATCATAAAGATTGGCGCTTGGGGGAAGGAAGCTAAAATCAACACCGTAAGCGGCGAGATCTTTGATGGGGAGATCATCCCCCTCCCTAACAGGGTTATTGCGCATATAAGCGACTAGCAGCTTGGCCATCGCTGATTTAACCCCATCAAGGTCACCGGCTTGATGGCAAGCCCGAACAACATTGGAGAAAGAATGGATATAGGCCATATTGGAGGCATGATGACACTCCAATTTGATGGTAACAGGGAAATCATGGACCTCATCTTCTAGGCGGGGACACCGATTTTCCACCTCGGCAATGTTATCCATGCTCTCTTTCACCTTCTTATCTCAGAGCTCAAGATCTTTTGTCATCTGTGAGATTTTCTTTCACATATCATCTCGCTCCCGAGTCACCTCCTTCAACCTTTCCTCGGCTACAACCTTAGCGTTGATAGCAGTCTCCCGCTTCTTCGTTGACCTCTCCAGATCTACCTTTATCATCGTGCAGGCCGCCTCGGCTTTCTGCGCCTGGACCCTCTCCTGACCATATTGCTCCCGGCTCCTCTCAATGAAAGCCAAGGAGCGGCACATGTGAGCAATCCCCGAGGTCAGGTTCTCGGAAAAGTGCTGGGTATGGGCCTCCTCGTGAAGATCCAAAGTCCAGGACTTCAGAACATCATCATCGATCTGCCTGAGATAGGAGGGTTGAGCATCATTAGCAGCAGGAGCTCGTGACCACAAATAATTACGGGTTGCCTCCCCCCCGAAACACCCCCTCATCCAGCTTATATCTGCAAAGTAACCATGCATAAACACAAAATGTTCGAAGGAAAACAAAGAAATAAAGTCGTGGGTAAGACAAAATATACCGTCGGCGGAAGTCCGGGCTCCAGCTGAGTAAAGTACGATCATCAGGCACTCGAGTTCGGCGTTGGGTGATCTCGACAATCGTATTAGGATTCCCCTCGGAGCCCCAAAGCACCACCTTCCCGCTCGGAGAGTTTCGAAGCACATCCATGTCTACGGATGCTCGTACTTTTTTTTTGGGAACTCCCCCCAAAGCTCGCACGTCGGAGGCCCCCCTTTTCTGACCTCGCCCAGGGGCGGCACCAATTTTGGCTTTCGGGGGAGGAGTCTCAGGGGGCCCACCTGCAGCTGCCTCTTTCCTTCGGTCCGATTGCTACCTAGACAGTGCCAGGGCACGAGAAACTTTTTTGCGCATCTCCTCGGCATTCAGGTTCTGCATCTCGTCGATGACCTTGGCAGAAGTAAAGCAGATGGGCTCGATAAAAGAAACTGAAGACAATTAGAAAATCAGAAAACAACCAAAATAACCAAAGGGGCCGAATAAGGTCCAAATCACTTACCAGGAACATCGGCAACCAGCAAGGAACGAGGTGGGACCATCAAGTCAGCGAACTCCAGACACTTCAACCTTTGCAGAATGGTCAAAGATCGCTCGTCGGGATCAATAAAGCACACCTGGATCAACCGAACGAGGAAAGGGAGAGAGAGCTCAGAAGTCTTGGAATTCTTGGGAGCTGCAATAAGGGAGAAAAGTTAAATCAGTATAAGGGATGAAGACAAATTCAAAAGACTTATGTTTGAATGTCATGTAATCGCGAGGTATCTCGCGATATCCGAGTGCACCAAGGGCAAAGACCGGACTTTGCCATGCTCTTCCGACCAACCACCACTTTGTTGGAATTTAGAGGCACGTAAACACGTAATACACGCGCAGCGGAATTAAACAGTTCACCAACAACGAACATATAATTGCATAATTATATACGTGTAAACATAAAGAGAAATCTTACAGTAAATCGTACGCATATTTCTCTACTATGGTATCCACGTAATCCCCATTCACGGACTTGCACAGATTTTCCAGCATTGAATCTGAGACGGAATTTGCTAGGAAAATTCATATTCTAGATTTTATGGAGAAATATGAATTAACGTTATTATGGATTCCCAAGAGCTCATATATATAGGAGAGACTTAGCTTAAATCTTAAGCTAACCTGATTGGGAAATAAAATCCCTAATCTTTATTTAAATAAATCTCTAAGATTTATTTCCCACATATAAAATCTCTATGGATTTAATTTCCATATATGTCAAATCTCTACGGATTTGATTCCATATATATATATTAAATCCTACAATAATATTCCATATATTATTATTGGGAATTCTTATTTAATTAAATCCAATTTAATTAAATATTAAAAATAATTAATTCCAAATTAATCTATTATTAATTAATTCTTCATAAATTAAATATTAAATCCAATTTAACATTTAATCAACCAACTATAATTCGTAAAAGGGAATTACTTGTTGTGTGACCCATAAGCCCTCATATATCGAGCGATTAGTCAAACTAACAGTCTTAATTGAACATAGACAATAAATCAGACATTCTCAATATATGAGGTACATTGCGAGAAACGTGCAACTACCTGTAACTAAAACATGGGCTATTACGATTTCCTCCTTTCATTCGCGAATACTCGATTAACTCTTGAACATGATGAATGTCTATTCAAATAACTTAATCATGTTATCTCCAATCACTAATTGATCATGTATGTCACACTTAGCCACAAAGTCTAAGTTGACGTGCATCGGTCGATGACTTTGATCCAATTATGATGAGAAGATGAGTATTCTCTCTAAATCCACTTTGAGGAATGAATCATATTCTTGGCTCAACTACCACGCACATGCACTTCGTGATGAACCCAATCCAAGCCGTATCTACCCATGGAAGGGTGCAAGCGTTGGTCATGGTCAAAGTTCATCATCCCACATATGTCGTGCGTATTGACCTCAAGTCAAAGGAATATCGCATCGCTCCCACTAACCGAGACACCCGTAGACACATATAGTGGAAATACATCAAACGGTTTCTCGGATGGGTATACCAATACCCTCTAAGGTATTTGTGCATCCATCATGAGATACCTAGTATCTCGTAGTAAGTGAGATCGTACTACACTCTCTAAGAGTATGATGCAGATCGCACACCAATCTCCATTGTATCATCAATATCCCATTCTTGATGATCCTTGATCGGGGCCATTTGAGAATCATGCTTAAGTCATCTGAGTTCTAACAACCTCAATGACAGCAATGACTCATGGGAACACTTGCATGAATAAATGCAAACAATCAAACATAATATTCAAACAAATGTATTGACATACATTAATATTAATTGAACTATAATATTAAATCAAACTGAATATCATCGAGTATTATGTCCTTACAATAGATTGTCTCTAGGACACTAACACTATCAATCTTCCCCTTGGACTAGAGTCAATCACCTACATGTCTAACCCCTAGACCATCAAATGTCTAGTGTGTCCACGAACACTCAGTGTTTTGGTGAAATGATCTTCCAAGTTAAATATGTGGGAATACATTTTAATTCCATTTCTCCTATCCTTATGATCTCTCGGATCAAATGATAAGTCTAGGTACTTGCTTGTTTCTGTTTGCTGATCTCAGTTCCTTTGCTTGTGCATTCGCACCAACGTTGTCTTAATACAACTTTATTAGACAACTGGCACTCGGAACAACCCCTAGTTCTCTTAAGAACTACAAAATCTAGACAGCCTCCTTAAGGCTTCTGATACAACAATGTACTCAACTTCGGTTGTTGAATCTGCAGTTCTTTTGCTTGGAACTATTCCAACTGACCGCCTCATTATTGAGAGTGAAACGTAATCTGACTGTGATTTGTAATCATCATAGTCGGATTGGAAACTTGTGTTAGCTTAACCAGTCACTACTAGTTCTGAATGTCCACCATAGACAAGGAAACATTCTTTAGTTCATCTGAGATACTTCAGAATGGTCTTGACAGCAATCCAGTGAGACTCACCGGGATTCTGTTGGTATCTACCCGTGATGTTGATAGCGTAGGCCACGTTTGGCCTAGTGCAAATCATGGCGTACATGATTGACCCAATTGCATATGCATATGGGACATCTTTCACGTGCTTGATATCAGCTTCAACAGAAGGACAATCCTTCTTTGATAGCTTTATCCCATTATTTGTCGATAGAGATCTTCTCTTAGAGTTCTCCACCGCAAAACGCTTCAACACCTTATCTACATAGGTGGACTGTGATAGCCCCAACATCCTCTTGGATCTGCTCCTGTGGATCATGATCCCTAGGATGTAGCAGGCTCCACCAAGACCCTTCATCATGAAGGTTTTTAACAACAAATCTTTAATGGACTGCATTAACGGGATATGTTTCCCAAAATCAGTATGTCATTGACATACCTGATTATGAAAGTAATATTCTTCCCGTTGCGTTTACGATAAACGCAAGGATCTTTCGAGTTTCTGACGAAGTCAAAAGGCTTTGATAGCTTCATCAAATCGAATATTCCAACTCCTAGAAGCTTGCTTCAATCCATAAATGGATATCTTTAGTTTTCATACTAGATTAGAATTTGACTTAGATATAAAACCTTCTGGTTGAGTCATAAACACTTCCTTATCAATGTCTCCATTGAGGAAAGTTATTTTGACGTCCATCTGCCAAATCTCATAATCATAGTGTGCTACTATCGCAAGTAAAATTCGAATGGACTTGATCTTTGCAACTGGTGAGAAGGTCTCATTATAGTCAATGCCTTTGCGTTGACTATAACCCTCGCCACCAATCTAGCTTTGTAGGTTTGTACTTTGCCATTTGCATCAGTCTTACGCTTGAAGACCCAATCGCAACATATGGGTCTAACCCCTTTAGGCAACTCAACCAAGTCCCAGACTTGATTGGTGTATATCAAGTCCATCTCAAATTTCATGGCTTCATGCCACTTCCCTTAATCAATATCTGACATTGCTTCAGAGTAAGTATTAGGATCGTCTTTATCCAGTATGTCCACATTATCGAGTTCCTCCAATAGGTAACCTTATCTAATGGGCGGATTACGATTCCTAATTGACTTACGGAGCTGTGGTTGTGCAGGCTGTACATTCTGATCGTGAAAATTTTATGGTGCATTGATTTCATCAATGTCCGGAGAGTCCTCAAGAGCTACACTTTCAAATGCCTCTTGGGTGGGAGTTTGAACTATGCTGTTCTCATTCAGTCCACTTGGAGGTTCTTGCACAAGCAAGCCAACTCCAATTATGCTCACACTGGCTGAAAGACGATCACCTAGTGAAAGACTCCCACCGTGAAGGTTGCTGAATGCTCCCACTGATTCCTTGTCATGTTGCTTTGACAAGATATCAGTCTCTTTGTTAATTTGTGGTTCTTGAATTTCTTCAAGTTCTATCAACTTACGACCTTGTTCCTTAAAGACATAGTCCTTTTCGAGGAACTTGGTCTGCCTAGAAACAGTCACTGATTGTTTTACAGGTAGATAGAAGTAATATCCTTTGGTTTCCTTAGGATATCCCACAAAGTAACCCTTTTCACCTTTGGATTCCAACTTGTCGGTAAGCATCTTTTTCACAATCACTGGGCAACCCCATGTACGATATTTGTAAAAGTTGGCTTCTTGCCACACCATAGTTCATATGGTGTATGCTCAACCGATATAGATGGAATCCTATTCAGAATGTAGATTGCGGTTTGTAACGCGTATTCCATAAGAATGTCGGAAGAGAGGAAAAGCTCATCATGGACCTCACCATGTTTAACAGGGTTCGATTTCTCCTCTTGGACACACCGTTCATGTAAGGTGTTCCGGGAGGAGTCCATTGTGACTGGATTCCATGTAACTTCAAGTAATCAGTGAATTCATGGCTAAGGTATTCACCTATTCGATCTAATCAAAGAGTCTTGATACTCTTACCAAGTTGCTTCTCTACTTCAGCCTTAAACTCTTTGAATTTCTCAAAAGATTCGAATTTGTGTTTCATGAGATACATGTATCCGTATCTTGAGAAATCATCAGTAAAAGTGATGAAGTATCTGAAGTGACCCCTAGCTAGAGTGGGCAATGGTCCACAAACATCATTGTAGATCAACTCTAGAACTTCTTTGGCGTGCACCCCTTTCCCAGAAAAGGGTCTGTTGATCATCTTGCCCATGAGATAAGATTCACAATTTCCATAAGGCTCACAGTCGAATGGGGTTAAGTAGTCTAACTTTCTTAACCTTGCAATTCCTTTCTCGTTTATATGATCAAGTCTACAATGCCACAAGTAAGTCGGGTTTTTATGATTACTAAGTTTGAGTCTTTTATTTTGTATATTAAGAACATCATATCCATAATGCAACAAATACATGTTGCGAGTAATAGAAAGAACTAAATGACAATCATTAAGTTCTAATCTAAAACCAAAGAGTAAGTCTAACACATAAGTCCCACACGTTCAGTAGCAACTCTTGCTCCGTTTCCACGTGTAAGACGACTTTACCCAGCCTAACTGCCCTTAGACATATGAGGCTCTTCACATTCATACAAATGTGCGAGCCACGTCCGGTATCTAATACCCAGCAGTTAGTGCTATTTATGAACATGTCTATCTTAATAACAAACATACTTGTTCTAGTGCCAGAAACACCTAGTGCCTTCGTTTTAGCAACTAGAACCTTATAGTCCTTCTCCTAGTATCCTCTAATGCTTACTGTAGAGGTACACATCCTTATTTACCCGCTCCTTCTTTTGAACACCATCTTGGTGATAGTGAACTCAAAATCTTGAGCACGTTGTGAAGTTCAGGCATGGTCTCATCCGTCTTATTCATATTGTAGTTCACAATGAAGCTAAAATATGAACCCGAGAGCAACTGGAAGATAGCATAAATGAAAACATTGGTCTTTTAGCTCAAAGCCTAAATTACCAAGTTTATCAATTAGGTCTATCATCTTAAGCACATGAGGTGAAATCTTCTCTCCTTTAGCTAACCGACATCTGAATAGATCTCTCATCACTTCATAAATCTCAGAATGAGATTCAGAATCAAAGAGATCCTTCAGATGCTTGAGCATTTAGAAGAGGCCCATTTTCTCATGTTGCCTTAAGCAATTCGGGAGTCATGCCGAGCAACATCACACACTGAGCCTGGGAAGCATCCTTTTGATGCTTCTTCTGAGCTGCTACGTCAAACATGGCTGCCTCAGAGTACCAGCTTTAAGGGTAACCGAGATAGACGTACTCAATCTTTTCTTACCTTAGCACCAAACACATGTTTCGGTGCCAGTCCAGAAAATTTTGGCCTAGCCAATTTATTTATCTCCAAAACACATCTCAATAACAGTTATACATTTCAACTAACCAAGAGAAATAAAATAAAATGGGAATTAAAACACATAATTCCTATGATCAATATTCAGCAATCAAAATAAACATGGCATTTCTTTAGTGTTTATTTTGTCTCCATTATTTTCACATACTTAACGACCTCATCGGAAAAGTACGAATTTATATCAAATATAAATTGTAATGGACTAGGATCCACATTACTACTATCATAATCCCAGCGAGGGCTGATCATTACAATAGCATAACTGGTAGGTCTCCAAACCAATTGCAAAATTGCAATTCCTAGTTTGTCGAACCTCGTTCGACTGATGTCCCTTACCCTTTGTTCATCGCGAGGGCTAGCGAAACAAAGTTAAGTTGGTTTACAACCATCAAGCGGCGACATTCCATATCCCTATAAAAGTCCCGTTAGATGTAGATTCGAGCAAAAGATGAGGGACTTTAAGTACTCATTGGAACGAAATCTCCGATTTACTTTTAATTTTGATGGAAGACATCTTATCAAATTAATGAGAAAACCATATTTTAGTGAGGAGCGTTTTAAAGGCGGGGTATTAATTGCTTAATTGAGATCCAACATGTTAATCTACATAACATTTGAGCAATTATTGGACGCCGCGTACCCAAACATGATTTTATACGGACTAACACTTATATGGGCGCCGTCTACTCAAACAGTTAATACGGTCCGACAATTATTGGGCGCCGCCTACCCAAACAGCTATAATGCGGACGTAAAGTGCGTCAACGAATTTAATAAATAAACAAGTTAACGGAGTGGGACTTTAATAACCCTTTGAAATTAATAATTAATCCAATTAATTATTTGGTCCAACCATTATCCAATTTTAAATTAATCCATATTAATTTCCAAAATCAGATTTTAATTATTTTGTTGTTAGGGGCTCAGGTGTAATTTCTAAAATTGCACGGGAGTGCCTGCCCAAATCTAATTTGCAAAACAGCCCTCCCCACATCACCGCCCAAATCCGACAACATCCAATCTATCATTCGGGACAACCAATTTCCAAACCCAACCAATATTCTTATCAATCACAATTAATCTCAGTATTAATCCAATTAATCCATCATTAAATCAGTCCAACTGAAGTAATCGAAAGAACAGAAGCACGAAACTGAATCAAAAAACAAGCAACAAGTCAGCTGTAGGTCCCTAACGGGTTTCGTGAGGGCAGAAGTCTAGAGGGGAGGAATGAATAGACTTCTGAAAAACTTTTTTCGCAAATCGGTGTGATAGCGGGTTTCACGATCGAAAGTCGCGAGTGAATCGGTTTGGGATCGATATCCAACTTCTTGATCGCTCGATGTGGATCGATTCGGTGTCTATTAGTTTAAGCGATTGACAGCGGAAGCTAGTTTATACCGTGTGAAAAACCGGTTTTAACAAATCGACATCTTGAAGTCGATTTTCAATCGGACTAAAAAGTCAAAATCGACGATCGGTTGCTTGATGCAAACTGATCCTAACTCAGAATATGTATGCGATTTTAAGCAAAGTCGTGTGCGATAGTGTAAAGGAGTTAAGAGCAGATAAATGCACACAAGATTTATAGTGGTTCGAACAACCAGTCCTACGTCCACTCTTCCCTATCACAAGGGGCACCAACTTAACCAACTGGACTTAGTTTATTGTGTTAGTCCAACACATTACAACCAACAGATGTTTAGAGAGTTCTCACTTAACCGATCCCAGAAATCAGAACTAAAAACCTTAGTCTGAAATCTTGCAAAACAAACTTAACCTAACTTTTGGGTTTGGGTAAAGATTTGTTGTTGTTCCAACTGGAAATCTATCCTAGTGTTTATGTAGCCTAAAGCTAGAGGATGAGATTTCTATGCTAAGAACAATGGGATAAACAGTTAGAAATATTCTTCAAATTTGTGTTCTTCGTGAAGAAGAAATTTTGCTATAGCTTGAGCTTCTTGATAATTTTCGTGTCTTCACTCTGAAGAGCAATCCAATATTTATAGATCTCGAAATCAAAGAGCCGTTGGAGAGCAATTTGAATTTCATGCTATTTTTGGTAGGTTGCAGGATTGATGTGACGTGCTTCAGGAACGACATGGCCGAAAGCGTGAATAGTTGTCCTTTATAGCCGTTTAACTATGCAGCGCCGAATCCCGCAGTGTCAGCTTCGTATGTACGTGTCTTGTTCTTATTGGCTAACAAGTACACTTTTCAGTGTTTTTTCTACCAACTAAAGTTGACATTCTTCTTGTTCAGATCAACAACGTATGACTGGTGTAACATCAGTTGACACCTGGTGTGAGCTGACCTGATCAGATAAAACTGATCAGTCTACCTGATAGAGTCTTCTGGTGCCAGTTGTCTTAGCTCAACTAGCAGACTCGGCTGATGTAGGTCTTCTGGTCTTCTGGTCTTGATCCTCTGGTAGTCATCTGATCTTCAGGTCTTATGAATTTGAGCTTCAAGTCTTCACCTGATCATCTGACTATCTGATCGTCTGATCTTCTGACCTTGTCTTGTCTTCTGACTCATTTGATCTTCTGACTTTGGTTTGTCTTCTGACTTATACTTATCTTCTGATCTACTGACTTGACCTATACATATTGAGTTCCCCCTCAATATGTGACCTATCTTATACATCAGCTGTCTATACATTTCAGCTGGTCATCTTATACTGATTCTAAATCATCAGTCAGCTAACAGGTCTGACTGGTCCTATTACAACCTGTTTTGGAACTTCCATCAAAACTTAATACAAATTTCCCAACAATTCCCCCCTTTTTGATGGAACCAAAACACTTAATCAGAAAAACAGATGACATGAATAAAAAAGCAGATAATGAATAAAATGCACAGTTCAGAAGACAATGAGATGTTGTCTTAGAATCAGAAAATGATAGGATATTTTATTAATAAGGATGCGTGATTATAGAAAAAATATCTATCATCTGATACTAAGATGTCTTCATCCCACGTGCTTGAATATTTGAAGTTCTTTCGGAATACCAAAAAGTTTGTACGTCCTCTCCATCAGTTGCTCCAGTCTGTCTCTCCCGATGATCCCTCATTTCTTTGCAAATGCATAATAGGCTTTCTTAAACTGGACAGGATCAAGATTCTTATCTGGACGCAGTGGTGGAATAAGTTGTTCGAAGGGAGGAGCTTCAGGTATTAACGACATAATCTTCCCTTCCTTCATAACAATCTGGTAGAAATTAGGGTACTTTGTTTCTAATCAGTTCTGGAATTCATCATCATTAGCAACTTGGTATTGATGAATCGGAATCATCTCCAAGATGTACACATCACAAAGCCATTCCGCCCTGATCTGATCCCACTCAGGAAGCAGATCTTTCCGAGCACAGAGGATGTCATTAACAGTCGCCGAAAAAGCTCTCTCTTCCCAGTCAATGTCCTCTGCAGCAGCTTCCTTCTTTCTCTGCTTCCGGATGTATGCGACGTTAAGTCCTTCAGCCTCTGCCATCTTCTGCTTCTTAATGGCAGCTTCTATTATATTCTGTCTTTTCTGCTCTTGAGTTTGTTCAGGAGACATCTGGCTTCTGGATTTTGTAGAGGTTATCTGACCTTGTCCCTGAACTCCAGCAGTTGATTTAATCACCTTGCCCTTGCCTTTCTTTCTTATCAGAGGTTGTTTAGATTCAGCATGTTCATCTTCTTCTGCGAGTTTGTTTGCAAGTTCAAGGTTTTTTGCCTGATCATCCGATTCCATCCTTTTCTGCACAGAAGAAGAGAAATCTTCGATTTTGTCAACTCTGGCAACAACCTCCGACAAAGTTGACTTCTGCTCCGTGATTTCTTTTCCTTGAGCCTCGATCTCCTTGCTGTGTTGCTCCACAGTTTGTTTCAGTTCTTCAGAAAGAATGGCATCAGAAGGAATGATCTTGACTTCAGACGGAGTGACATCAGGTATATCAGATGAGGTGGCTTTCGGTATTTTTGCATCAAAAGTTACCATCTGCATCTGTTTTTCTAGATCTTGTCCTTCCCCCTTTTTGGTTGCATCAAAAAGGTGTGACAGTCTGAGATTCAGAGCCTGAAATTGACTCGTCATCTCCTCCTTAAGTTCCTCCACAACAAGAGGAGTGATCTGAACATTAGCAGAAGTAGGTGCAGGACCCAGTAGCCTGTTTAATCCTGATTTAATGGCCTTCCTGGTCTGATCAACAGAACGTTCAAATCGTTTTCAGCTAAGATCCACACAAGTGTCAGTCCTCTCTAAAGATCCCAAGACACTTTCCAAGAGAACCTGCGTCTCTCCAAGCATATCAGTCTGGATCTTTAGCTTCTCAGCTAGAGGATCAACCCATTTCATTACAGAGCCGAGGATAGAGTCATGCATGTGGGTGATCTTTTCAACAGTTAGCATCCTCTCTCTGTCAACCAGGGTCCTCTGTCCTTCTTCGAACCGCTTCATCAGATCTGTAGTGAGATCTTGTATTTTCGATGTCATAAGATCTAGGATATTTGCACTCAGCACAACAGTCTGTTCAGATGTTGATGCCTTGCCAAGTTGGATCTCATCTGCAGCACCCATACCTGGTTCATCGGCAGCTTCCTCAAAGTCTTCATCAGCTTGAGGTTCTTCTGATTCTTCAATCTCCCTGGCAATCCCAAACCTGTCATGAATTAGCCATCTGATATCATCATCAGAAGCCAATTTAGCAGCGCTCTCACCTCCTGCATTCTCCAAGCATCTCAACTCCAGATCCACAAAGTAGTATGAGTCTATAGATTCCATGAGGATCAGAAACTCCTCGATGCTTTTCAACCTCACATCCCTCCAGAACACAATCTCTTCAATCTTGTGCTGAAGGCCAGGATGATTAACCAAATCTGGGCACAGTTCAAGAAGATACTCCTTTACCTGCTGCTTCAGAATGTATAGCACTGGGCTCTCTTCATCTGGAGATCCAAGTAGTGTTTTGGTGTTGAAGGGGTTGTGAGACATTGAGACATAGAGATCATCTCTAAGCATAGTCTCAACAGGTTCTCCAACTGCTTCAGTACCAGGTGCAGATGAGGTAGTTGGCTCAGATGGGTGTATTTGTGGTTCAATGGCTATGTCTGATTGAGGTTGAGGAGGTGTAGGAATATTTGTTTGTTCTGTGGGTTGAGGTGCAGATGGGTTGACTGAAGGTTGTGGGATTAGTAGAATTTCCAGTTGAGATGAGGGCTGATCAGGGTATACTGTCTCAACTGGGGTTGGATCAGGTATCTGGGCTTGGGTTGTTTCTGGTTGAGATGGTTAAGTAAGATCTGGATGATTAGGTTGAAGATAGGTAGTGAGTTGTTTGGGGGGAGATGGTAAGGGTGTATTATGTTGAGGTGATGGTGGGGTAGGTGATCCGGAAAAGTGAGTGGATTCGCGACTCATAAATAGTGAGCTCAGGTGTGCCGAATCAGATGGTTCGGATTGAACCTCTTCAAGATTTTCTTCTGCGGCATCACCAACCTCCATCTTATCAGACTCTTCCATTATTGTCAGCTCTCGATCTGTACTGACTGTGTGTTCAGAACTCACAGCAGTCTCCTTACTAGGTAACTCAATTTGCAGTAACCCTCCTGACTCCAGAACTTCAACATCACTGTCCTCGTCATGAAGACCCTCAGAAGGCATTCCAGTCCCCTTTGACAACATAGAGGTGAGTTTCTTCTGTCGCTTCTTACATGCGTCAGAAGGCTTACTCACATCCTGTTTTCTCTTTGTAGTTCTGGCCTTTGATGGGGCTCTTCCTTCTGTATGCACAGATGATGTGTGTTTAGATTTTGGCACATATGGGGCTGGGTCATCATCAGGTAGCCCAAACAGTTCTTCATCTTTATGTAGCAATACCTTGAACTTCTCCAAGTATTGCTTTCGCCCAATGTCTGACCAAGGATAGTTGGGAAGCTTATCAGCAAGGATTATCTAGACCTTGTGAATGTTGGAGATGTTCTTGGTCAGCACCACTTGATTGTTTTTGTCCTTAGCAAACTTTTCAGTTTCCTGCAGCAACCGATGCTTGAATAACCACATCCAGTTCATGTCTGGGGCCTTCTCAATGATTGCGGTCATCACATGCTGCTTTTGCTGGGTTAGAGCATCTGGGCTAAATGCTATCCCAAGAATTACCTTCGAGACAATCTCGAAAAGCAGCCTATACTTCCTTCGGAGGTAGGGAACCTTGACATTTGTGATGTGTGAGATGTTCCCAGGCCTCAACAGCACTTTCTGCAGATACTCTTTATCTGACATCCCAGTTGTGAACTCATCAGGGTAGTTTATGCCCATTTGAAGACCAAAAATCCTCCAGAGATCCTCGTTGGTGACAACGATTCTGTTTCCACCGACGAATGAGAATAACTCCTTATTGTCCGTCTCCTTTAGATTTCTCAGAAATTCCAGTGATTCAATGATATGGACACTGCTCAAATGGCGATAGCAGAATTGTTCGAGTCCACAGGCTCTTAGACATTCCAAAATCTCCCTTGATTCTGGATCATTTGTGACATTGAATATGACATACTTTTCATCGATGACATTTTTGATCATGGAAGTATAATCACAACTTCCCGATGGCACTATATATGATGATTCCATTTTCTGAAGGCATAAACAATTACACAAATTTAGGGCTAAGTAAAAGAGCATAATCAATCACACAATTTTATACATAAAAGAGCAATTATGCGACAAATACACATGTATATCCCCAGTGTGCATATAGTTCATGAAAAGAAATAAACAATTCAAGTCCCATTTGAACACGATTAAGAGTAGTACGCACATATTCTATAATCCTATCATGACATGCTATTCATGAATCAAAACAACAAGATGAGAAAGTTACCAGAAAAGAGATTTGAGGATTTGAAAGGACAGATTAATCGCTTGAATATTTTGAGAGTTAGAGAAATTTTTGGAACTGATTTGCGGTTTAAGAAGTATTGAAATGCGAAAGGTTTTCAGAGAAAGGGTATTAGGGTTTTAAAAGGATGAGAGGGAAAACATTTTGCACGATTATTTTTGAAGATACTTGAGTGTCCTTTATTTAATTGGACGATCAAGATTGAGGCAGTTGAAAAGTAATTAAATCGTGCGGTCAGGGATTTTAAACCGGCATACTTTTGGACTTAAAAGTTTGCAATAAATGCATTTAACACAAAAATCCCACGTCCGCATTTAATGCTTGCAGGCATGACATCATAAAGTAATGGGAACAGTAATAGCTAACATAAAATAAGCATAAAGGTAAATCAGAAAACATATCTGACTAACTGATATTGTAATCAGTCAATTACCACTATTGATCTGATCTGGTTGGCATGATTACTATTGACCTTACTAATGATAGCATATCCCTTAGTATTTCCCAACAATGTCCCACTTATCTGATCAGATTTCGGCTGATCCAATCTGATCCAATCTGCTGATCAGATTTCTATTGAATCTATCTGATCCAGTCTGCTGACCAGATTTCTGCTGATCCAATCTGATCCAGTCTGCTGATTAGATTTCTGTTGATCCAATCTGATCCAGTCTGATGATCCAATCTGATCAAGTTAGATCTTGGGATGTGTGCTCCCGCCAAAACCTAATTTTCGGGGAGTCGAAGAGTCGCCTCGATTCCCTAAGTCGGCGTGATGTGATAGTCTTGCAATGGTGACCTGGACACTTTGTGATATCATACGCCGTAAACTAATCTAACCATTAGTCGCGTACCACCTACGCGCTGTCCTTGCGGTGCCAATTTCTTTGAAGGGCCTCGAGAAATCAAATTTGCATTTCTACCCCTGCTTTTCCTCTATAAATAGGACAAATGATTATTCCGGCGGTGATCCCTTTATTCCGACGAGTCCTCCGGCAAGAGGCTTCTTCTACCCTACACAAATGATCTTCGATTCTCAGTTCAACCCTGTGCTTTCCTCATTACTGCTTTCGTCTCCATCGAAGGAAGATCATACGACCATTGCCATGCTTCACTACCACCGAGGTAACGGATCTACCTCCGGCAACATGGAAGTGCTCCTCCTGGCCGTTTGCACCTTGTGCGCCAATCGAGATGACGAAATTAACATCAATGGGCTTTTTTCTGACATGTAATATGAATTTAGTTTATACAATCTTGATCGGACTAAATCCCTTGAATTACATGTTTGACACTTGTGTATGACACTCGTGTTCATTTAAAGAGGGTAGTCCCATTGATTTTAGGACTAAGGGCTTAGGGTTTAGAGTTTAGGGTTTATCTTTTCGACCTCCGGGTCCATTGTAATGAAATTGTAATGAAAATTTCGACCTCCGGGTCTTTATCAATGAAATCCTCCTTTAACCCTTGTTGTGTTGTCTTGAATTCCTTATACGAATATTGCATTATCCTCGTTGTCTTAATATTTATGCAACTTGTTAATCTGATCAGTTCCCCTTTAATCTGATATTCATTTTTCTGATCAGATCTGATCAGTTGAGGTACCTTACTCAACCGATTCTTTCTATCTGGTCAGTCTCTTAACCAACTGGTCTTGGAGACCAATCCACCAAATATTTTTGGTGCACTTTCTCCAAGGTCCAGAAGCCCTAGCTCATTGCATAATTCTCTGAATCTGACTTCAGCTAGTGGCTTGGTTAGAATATCAGCTTTCTGCTTATCAGTATGGATCTTATCCATTCTGATGTTCTTCTTTTCAACATGATCTCTTATAAAATGATGTCTGACATCCACATGCTTGCATCTTGTATGTAGAACAGGATTTTGAGTAATTGCAATAGCACTATTACTGTCACAGAATATAGGTACGTTCGTAGCTAAGAACAATGGGATGAACACTTAGAAATATTCTTCAAATTTGTGTTCTTCGTGAGGAAATTTTGCTATAGTTTGAGCTTCTTGATAATTTTCGTGTCTTCACTCTGAAGAGCAATCACATATTTATAGACCTCAAAATCAAAGAGCCGTTGGAGAGAAATTTGAATTTCAGACTATTTTTGGTAGGTTGCAGGATTGATGTGGCGTGCTTCAGGAACGGCATGGCCGAAAGCGTGAATAGTTGTCCTTTATAGCCGTTTGACTATCCAGCACCGAATCCCATAGTGTCAGCTCCTTATGTACGTGTCTTGTTCTCATTGGCTAACAAGTACACTTTTCAGTTTTTGTTCTACCAACTAAAGTTGACATTCTTCTTGTTCAGATCAACAACGTATGACTGGTGTAACATCAGTTGACACCTGGTGTGAGCTGACCTGATCAGATAAAACTGATCAGTCTACCTGATAGAGTCTTCTGGTGCCAGTTGTCTTAGCTCAACTAGCAGACTCGACTGATGTAGGTCTTCTGGTCTTGATCTCCTGGTAGTCATTTGATCTTCAGGTCTTATGAATTTGAGCTTCAAGTCTTCACCTGATCATCTGACTATCTGATCGTCTGATCTTCTAACCTTGTCTTGTCTTCTGACTCGTCTAGTCTTCTGACTTTGGTTTGTCTTCTGACTTATACTTGTCTTCTGATCTACTGACCTGACCTATACATATTGAGTTCCTCCTCAATATGTGACATATCTTATACATAAGCTGTCTATACATTTCAGCTGGTCATCTTATACTGATTCTAAATCATCAGTCAGCTAACAGGTCTGACTGGTCCTATTACAACCTATTTTGGAACTTCCATCAAAACTTAATACAAATTTCCCAACATCAGCACGACGCGTGCACAACACCGCCATCAACAGCGGCGGTTTCGATGAGCCTGGGGCAAGCATAAAATGCTTGGGGCTCGATGAACCGCCGTCGAGGAGTGCCGAACGGGTCACCCCATGTGGTTGTTAAGCACTCACGTGCGTCACTCCATTGAAGAATCGAGAAGATAAACACCGCCAATAAACGCATCACGCCGCCGCCGCAAGAGTCGACGAGGATCCTTGTCGAGACAGAGACCATGCCGACGTCCTCGGCTGCAGACGATTCGCGAAGGACAAAGCGGGTCAAATCGACAGGAACGCCGCCGCCTCTTCAATCTACGGGATGAGTCATCCCCTTCTCGATCGGGATCGAATCCCATCAGTCTGAGAGAGTTCCCGTCACCGCCGCTGGAAGCACGCGATTTCGCGTCGAAAGGCAACGCCACGAATCAAAACCCATCGCTGATTCTAAAGCAATCGGTCCCCGTGGCCGTCGCGAGGCTTGGTGAATCATCGCCGCCTCGAGCGACGTCATGGGACACAATTCTTAATCGAGCGGCGCTTCGAATCGCAGGTCACAATTAGGGTTTTTAGGAAAAGTGATGCGAGCAAGATGACCCAAAAGGGGAAAATTTGGGACAAACATATATAACAGTATCACAGTCCCAATTCTAACAACAAACACAGTGCGGTTTTGTCAACAAGGCAAATCTGCCATACGGTTCTTATTAAAAAAAATTAATCAAAAACCAATTATGCAATTAAACAAGAGCCTGAAGCTTTGATACCACTGTTGGAATTTAGAGGCACGTAAACACGTAATACATACGCAGCGGAATTAAACAGTTCACCAACAACGAACATATAATTGCATAATTAAATACATGTAAACATAAAGAGAAATCTTACAGTAAATCGTACGCATATTTCTCTACTATGGTATCCACGTAATCCCCGTTCACGGACTTGCACAGATTTGCCAGCGTTGAATTTGAGACGGAATTTGCTAGGAAAATTCCTATTCTAGATTTTATGGAGAAATATGAATTAACATTATTATGGATTCCCAAGAGATCATATATATAGGAGAGACTTAACTTAAATCTTAAGCTAACCTGATTGGGAAATAAAATCCCTAATCTTTATTTAAATAAATCTCTAAGATTTATTACCCACATATAAAATCTCTACGGATTTAATTCCCATATATGTCAAATCTCTACGGATTTGATTCCATATATATATTAAATCCTACAATAATATTCCATATATTATTATTGGGAATTCTTATTTAATTAAATCCAATTTAATTAAATATTAATAATAATTAATTCCAAATTAATCTATTATTAATTAATTCTCCATAAATTAAATATTAAATCCAATTTAACATTTAATCAACCAACTATAATCCGTAAAAGGGAATTACTTGTTGTGTGACCCATAGGCCCTCATATATCGAGCGATTAGTCAAACTAACGGTCTTAATTGAACCCTAGACAATAAATCAGACATTCTCAATATATGAGGTACGTTGCAAGAAATGTGCAACTACATGTAACTGAAACATGGGCTATTACGATTTCCTCATTTCATTCGCGAATACTCGATTAAAAGTCTTGAACATGATGAAGTGTCTATTCAAATAACTTAATCATGTTATCTCCAATCACTAATTGATCAAGTATGTCACACTTAGCCACAAAGTCTAAGTTGACGTGCATCGGTCGTTGACTTTGATCCAATTATGATGAGAAGATGAGTATTCTCTCTAAATCCACTTTGAGGAATGAATCATATTCTTGACTCAACTACCACGCACATGCACTTCATGATGAACCCAATCCAAGCCGTATCTACCCATGGAAGGGTGCAAGCGTTGGTCATGGTCAAAGTTCATCATCCCACACATGTTGTGTGTATTGACCTCAAGTCAAAGGAGTATCGCATCGCTCCCACTAACCGAGACACCCGTAGACACATATAGTGGAAATACATCAAACAGTTTCTCGGATGGGTATACCAATACCCTCTAAGGTATTTGTGCATCCATCATGAGATACCTAGTATCTCGTAGTAAGTGAGATCTTACTACACTCTCTAAGAGTATGATGCAGATCGCACACCAATCTCCATTGTATCATCAATATCCCATTCTTGATGATCCTTGATCGGGGCCATTTGAGAATCATTCTTAAGTCATCTGGGTTCTCACAACCTCAATGACAGCAATGACTCATGGCATGGGAACACTTGCATGAATAAATGCAAACAATCAAACATAATATTCAAACAAGTGTATTGTCATACATTAATATTAATTGAACTATAATATTAAATCAAACTGAATATCATCGAGTATTATGTCCTTACAATAGATTGTCTCTAGGACACTAACACTAACACACTTCTCTTTCCAGTCTTGGACCTTGTTCGGGAGGTCCTCAACCAGTTTCATGTGGGGCCGGGCTTTCACATAATAGTACCCCCATCCTTTTCCCCACTTCGCCAGCGAGATGAGAGGGTTTATTTCCTTGATGAAAGGAAACGCTCGAGGCTGAACCCGGCCGAACAGCGACAAGAGTCCTATAATTGTGCTCCACCCATTTGGAGCGATCTGTGTAGGAGCCAGACACCAAAACCACAATAGCGCGGTGATAATGGGGTGAAGCGGGAAACGGAGTCCCGCCTTCATGGTATTGTAGTTCATCGCCACGCAACCGTCAGGTACCTGATCGGCAAAATCGACTTCATGACGAGGAACCCAGAAATGAACGTCGCTCGAAACTTGGAACCTATCCCGCCACACAAAGAGTTCGGCCTCGGTCATGGTACTATTCACATCTTTCGCGGCGAACAAACTATCTTCTCGAGTCCGAGTTGGTCGAGGAACCATTTCGCGAGAGCCGACCAAATTTTCCCGAAGCTGCAGCCTGCGGTCCACTTCATCGACTTCATCATCCTCACTTGGGATATCGGGAATAACCTCGTCCTAAAGAAAATTGAACTCGGAAGGGTCAACTAGCTCGGGGGTCACGGCGATGGCCTCATCTCCTGCCTCCTCTAAAATTTGAATTTTGGGATCGGCGGGATTAAGGTTTGGACTCGGAGGCTCATCCACCACACGACGTCACAAGCGGCGCCTCTTCTTAGATGTAACCTCACCGCGAATCTGCACGGGTACCTCGCTGACGATTTCAGAGGAGACATCGACCACAGATGGCCCATCCCCACCACGGCCTCGCCGCCGACAGACCGCGACGGAGGGAGCAGAACTCCCCGCCACACTTCCTAACGGGCTACTATCTACAGAAACCATCGCCAAGAAATGGAAGAAACGAAATAGAGGGAAGAAAGAATCAAGGGTTTACCTTAGGAATCGCGAGCGCCGGAACCTCACACTAAAATCACCGGAGTAACATAGTAAGTCTCGAGAAATCGGAAGTGAAAAGGGAGAGAAGGAGACGGAAGGGGTATTTATAGAAGGGGACTAGCCACGAGATGATTGGACGCGGCCAAGGCGTCCGGTGAGCGTGGCGCCGCCATCATTGCCTACTATGAGTAGGCACGACAGTCGAGGCGAACACCCGTCACTTCAGCGATTTCCAAGACAACAATCACGCGTACTCAAGAAGCCACTGAACATCGCACCTCGCGTTAATAACTGAAAAAATTAGCTCGTCCCCCTTGGCGAGCATAGACGAACGAGCTAGGGCTATTGTTGTGAGCATGTAGCGCGAGGTTGGGCACGACCTGAAAAGAGTCATAGGAAGGCCATACCAAATTTTATACAAGTATAACACCTCGCTGAGAAGAGCGAAGAAAAAGCACACCAAGCTCGAATATGCGACTATGATGCACCTCGTAGGTCGCAGACTGACACAAGTACGGATCATTAACTACGACTGGACCTGTGACAGGCGAGCAGCGCCAAGGAGCTTACCTAAAGACGGCCTTAATCAGAGGTGTGTTAGAAAAGGACGGTAATGATGGATAGCTAGGAGCACCTAAACGGCTAAATCCCTGCAAATTCGGATTTGTCTCGGGCGACGTCCCAACGAGGTGTGCGAGCTCATAATACCTCGAACTACCTCCCAGCGATTACCGACCTAAGTCACATCAATCATGTAGCATTTAATGTTTCGCAGAGCCGCTTTCGGCTACTTGTATTAATAGTCCGGGAGAGTGAGCTTCACTCTCCCAAATCCTATAAATATGGGTCATTTATGACCAAGATAAGGAGATAATTCAATATCATACCAAACCTCTTGCAAATTTATTATTCAAATACTTACTCTCTCAAACAATCATATAACATAAATACAACTCACTTTACACATTTATTATTTGTGTCACTAAGATCATTAAGCCACATCTTAACCCCCAATCCATATATTTTAGTACACAACATTTATATTATTAAAAATAAATGTAAAACTATTAGTATTATATATATTCCCAATTTGTTTCCAATATATATATATATATATATATATATTCCCAATTTTCCTTTCAACCAAATTTAACATATATAAGAAAAGAAATTCAAATTCAATTATTTTTAAATTAAAATGAATTTAAATAATACAATGTAGCTTCACCTCAATCTTTAATATCATAGTTAATTAGTTATTTTATGATTTTTTTTTAGTTATTTTATGATCTTTAATCCTTTTATCCAAATAGAATCGTGTTTATTTGAAAATTGTGATAAAAATTAAATCTAAAAATAATTATAATTCGATTGTCTGCGTAAGCAACCAAACCAAACCGGTTATTTCAATTTTAGTTACAATTCCATGATAAAAAATTGTGTGAACTCGAGTTCACGGTGAACTCTATTTTTTTTAATATCATTGTTATGCACAAAAATTATCGTTATTTACAGAAGTATTACTCCAATTTAATTTTGGCACAACTCTATTTTAATTTAGACAAAGTATTATGTGCATCACTTTTGTAACACCCCAAAAACACAATATAAATTATTAAGATTTGCACTAATTAATGATGACTAGATTTCATTATAAGTTAGTAAATATTTATTAGAATAAAACAATAATTTAGCAATTAATGATATTAATTAAAATAAAATAAATAAATCTAGGTAGTATCTTATATGTATGTGCGCGTGTCTACTGTGTACGAACTAATGCATGTATATATGTTTTCCAACAAATTAAACCTTGTAACCTACTTATAATAGAATATAATATAATATTAATATAAATTTTTAGTATGTAGAGAGCTTCAAGAGGAAGCTATTACAAAGGCGGTGCACGGATATACATATACCCCTAACCTTCTTATCTAATAATTAATATATAATATAAATCATATTGATAGATAGCAAAAGAAAATTGGGGAAAAACAGAAAGAAGGAAAGAGAGGACACAGAGGAGAAAGACACCGGCAAGTTTATTAATTGGATATTGGTGTATGTTTCCGTTCAATTTCATGTGCAAACTCAGTATTCTTGAGTTACTAATTTCATAGGTTTTAAATAATTTTCACAGGTAATGTTTTGTGGGTTATTAATTAAAACGTGATGAATCTTCTAAAATAAATCCTATTCCTCTTAGTCATATTAAGAGTTCTTTTACAGCTTCGGAGGATTAGGTTAATTTACTATCTTATTGTTGTATCGCAATATATAAATAGACTAAAGGAAATAAGGTAGTACAGAATAGCATAAAATTAGTTGAGGGAGAGGAGAAATATAAGGGTATTGGTGTGTATATGGGTGCGTGTGGTGTGTGTGTGTGGGGTTAACTAATAATTATCATTATTATTAATTCATTTGGCTGTGATGAGTAAGTTCTGTGTGTATACACATCTACACATTGTTAATTACTATTACTAGTATTACTATTACTTATGTTATTATTATTATTGTTATTATATTAAGCATATGGATTATATTGAACCTATATTCATAGATATAAGATTGGTTCTGAACATTGAACTATTGTAGATCGAAGTAGAGCTTGAGACTCTTTGGACTGACTTTATTAGGGATGATGAAGTTTAAGGATAATAAAGGGGTATTGCATTGCATCGTCTATTGCAGCTTCTATTTTTAAGGTGAGGGCAATCTCCACGCTTCACTGGGTGAAATATTCCATGTTATGGTTGCTATGTTAATATGTGATATGTGAATGATATATGTCATGATTACGTGATAAATGCGAAATCTGTATACAAGCCGGGTAATGGCCCGTACAATATACAAGCCGGGTAATGGCCCGTACAATATGCAAGTCGGGTAATGGCCCGTACAATATGCAAGCTGGGTAATGGCCCGTACAATGTGCAAGTCAGGTAATGGCCCGTACTGTATGCAAGCTGGGTAATGGCCCGTACATTGGGTCGAGGTCGACACGGGCCGTTGAGTGACCAGTGAGTGTCAGTGTCTCTCCCCGATGTGCTACTTTGTCATTGGGTCGAGGTCGACACGGGCCGCTGGGTGACCAGTGAGTCAGTATCTCTCCCTGATGTTGCATGTGTTCACACACTACACTTGAATGTTATATATTGATTACATATGTCATTTAACAATGCAATCACTGATGTTTCCTTCACTGTGTGTATTTTAGACACTCATCCCCCCACAGTTTTATTTTACAGGATGAAGGAGCTCGGGCAAGGCACGGCGAGGAAGTGGGCGCAAGTAATTTATGATGAATGTAGTAATGTTTTTAAGATACGAGTGTTGCGCTGTAATTTCCAATGATTTGTCTTATAATAATCTCATCTAATTAATCGTATTTTCTTTAATTAAGTGATCATGCCAATTTTGGGAACGCCTCGGCTCATTTGTGTGTTATTTTTAATTTTGGGGCGTTTCAACTTTTACCGTACACCACTATTACTATTATTGGTAATGATCAACACTTTACTATTACTATTAATAATATTGATCCTTATCAATAACAGTAATAGTGGTCAGGTGCGGAGGCATTCATAGGCAAGGCCCCACCTCAAATTTTGCTGTGAAATACCCTATATACCCTTCAAATTTTAAAAATTTCAAAAATATTTTTAAAACTTACACGATAATCTCCCCCAATTGAACACAATATTTTATTATTGTTGTTCTGAAGCCCTAACTCGCTGTGTTGAACTCTTCAGCCATTCCCCTGCTCGCAATTCACACCTCCAATTTTCAGATACAGATAGGTAAGAGATTAAACGGGGATTAAGTTTATTCCCCTATTCGACTTGTAAATTTCTGGATATTTTCATTGTCGTTGCCTCTCCAGTCTTCTGGATAATTATTAGTTATATGGTTATAAGGTGGGCTGTCGTGCGGGAATTGAGACTTATTAGTCTTGTAATAGGTTTTTTTTTGGAGGCTTGGTAAGTATTTTAAGTTTTTATAATGGGTAATTTGTATTGTAGTGTAACTGTGAATTTATAACTTTTTGTTATTGGATCAAAAAAGAGAGTGGAGATAAATTTAATTTTGAGATTATTTATGTGATTGAGTACTAAAATATGATAATTTATTTGTTTATTTGTTTGGAATTTTGAGTTGAGTATTTTGTTTCATAGGTTGTCTTAAATTTTTTATTATTGCAGAGTCATGTCTATTCATAAGTATTTTCACAAAATTGATAAACAATCGTCTTCATTTGATGCGGCTCCGCAAAGCATTTTGCTCACACCAAAATAATTATTGGTACTGATACGCCAATACACATTGCATCTTTGCAAAGTTTCAATCAAATACCACAAAATACAATTCATGAAAATTTTGATTTGTCGGAACTTCCTCAAATTCGGGTAAAAGGCCTCGAATTACTGAGTATCATCTAATGATAATTTAGTAGTGTTTATTAAAAAGGAAGTGTTCAATTGTGTATCCAATAAAACTATTATTCATAGTTTTTAAAGTATGGCTAACCGTCGTGGTCAATTGTAATTTTAATATTAATTAATTATAAATTACTTTTTGTTTTATATTTTTTATTAATATTTTTTTTGCCCTGTCTGGACTCGATTCCTGCATCTATCCCTAATAGTGATGTACGATGAAAGTGGTACATACAGTACCTCCTCTATAATTAATTTATTTCATTTTTTGCAAGTTAACCAACCGTTACATGCACCTCTAAGAGTGGGCCCATATATTCCTCCTCTCCAAATATTTTCTTTACACTTTCCATATTTTCTTTTTTATTTAAAAAAAATAAACTTTTTATCTATAAATTTGTTCAAAATCTAATATTCGAGTCAAAATTGGAATATCTTTGATTACATGGAGCTTGATATGTGATATGTCGTATATCTGGTAGCAAGGATAAGATCCAAAAGCCTTTACTTAACACGTGTCGTTTTTTTTTAAAAAAAAAAGCCTCGTTCCGGCTCCTTTTTGGCTTATTCAGCTCGGCTCGGAGCCGAATCCAAATTACCAATTTTACCCTTGATAGAGATTCGTTAGAGGGGCAAAAGTGTGAATGAAGGGCTGAAGAAGAATCTGGACCGTTGATGAGGTGTGACGGAGATTGATGGGACAATAAGTTTAAAATTATGGGATGGTAGCCCATCACTGTACATATTTAGGTTGGTGGGTCCGGTCTAGTTGTGGACCATTTTGTTAGTTAAGTTCTAATAAATTAATAATTGGTTAATTACGTACCATGTTGGAATTATTATAGGCAGCCTGTTATTTTTCAATCAAATTTTCATGGTACCTATGTTGTGTGTGAAGAAAAGATGTCATAATTAGGAAGTGATTATCCTATACCCATATATGTATGGGGGTTGAAAATCAAATCAGACTTTTTGATACTTGATTCTATTCAAGATCGTTCGGTAAAAGCTCATTTTAATCCAATTCTACACAAAATATCAAATAAACTTGAATATAGATTTATGTTCAATATAGTGTAAAGCTCAACTCGAGCTCGATAAGTAAAAAAAAGAAAGATAAAAAAATGTAAAAATGTCAAGCTACTCGAGCTTGACTGTATTAATTGTCAAACAAGCTCAAACATAAATTTTAAAGTTGGATAATTTTAAATAAGTTTAAACAGCAAACCGTTCGACTCGGCTCAACTCATATTTCGAACTTTATAATTCAAGTGCAATCTAAATGATAAGTTAAGAAAATAATATAATTCATGTTTCTTTAAACAAGGTTAGGGGTCATTAATTTAACATGCACATAAAGTTATACTCCCTCCGTCCCATTTTTAAGTGAATTTTTACTGTTCATAAGGATTTTTGGAAATGATGATAAAGTAGTGGGGTAGAAAGAGTTACTCCCTCCGTCCCAACATTACTTGAACACTTGTCTTATTTGGACGTCCCAACATTACTTGAACATTCCCAAAATGGAAACAAATATAATATTAATACACTCACAACACCCTTATTTTATTCCACTCAAACCCATTTTAACTCACTTTTCTTGGTTTGCGGTCCAATTCTAGTGTTCAAGTCATTGAGGGACGGTGAGAGTATTTATTAGTATTTTATGTGATAAAGTGATGGGTAGTTAGGGGTAAAAAGAGTTGTTTATTAGTATTTTATGTGATAAAGTGATAAAATGAGTATGTCTATTTTAGGAGAGGTTCTCTTAAGATTGAGACAAAAAAAAAAATATCTTAAGATTGAGATAGAGGGAGTAGTACATAAGTTGTACCCGTGTGCAAATAATTTTACTTGCAACTTTCTTTAAGTATTTCATTATGTGTTCTACCTCTCAACTCTATTTTCACACTATATTTTTTTCTCGTATTTTAGCAAATAAATTTTTATTAGTATTTGAAATGATAAAATAATTTTTTAAAGAGAGATAATAGATATATTTCTCAACTATTATATGTCTTTTTAAAAATAACTTTATTATTTTAAATGTTCATAAAAAAATTTCTCTCGTTAAAATACGAGAAAATAATAACCGTGTAAAAAGAGTTGAAATGAAATAGAAATATCTAATGAATACACATATATAAAATAAAAAGTACTCCCTCCATCCCGGAGGAACATGCACACTTAAATTTACACGGATATTAAGAAAAAATGGCTTTTTGTGTGTTTTATTGACTTTTCAAAGGGGATGAAGGGTGGAGATTGTGAGGGTGGAGATTAGAGATTTTTCGACATTTTTAAGGTGTTTGAGTTGGTAGGGGGATAAAAAAAAAAAAAAAAGTGTCGAAATTCTTTAAGGAGAACGGAAGGAGTAGTAATTTATATATATATATATATATAATGTTTATGCGAATAAAGAATTTAACAAATTGAAGTGAGTCCCCCTAACCGGCGCGGCTACTATCTGAAGCCGAGCCACGACTACCCGACACCGGGCCAGCCGGTATGAAACGAAAAAAAGACTCGTAGCAGCGACCGTACGATCCACTGCAATTTAGCAGTAGCAGGTCGTTCCCAAATCCCCATTCTCTCGGCAGTTATTAAGCAATTACTGTGTGCTTACACACACTCTCTCTCTTCCATCACAGTCCGTAATCAAGCTTGTCGCCTTTCAAATTTGGTTGCATTTTCCTTGCTTTTGCTGATCTTCGTCTTCGTGGTTGCACTTCATCTCTCTGGAGTGGAGATTCTGCCGTCCGTGCATGTCTGGTAATGTTAATTTTGGTATTGCAGTGAGGATGCGGTGTGAGGATATGTTTCATTTTCGGACTTGTTTTCTGGATTGATTGGAAGTGCTAAATTGAGTTTAATTTTCGTGCATTTGTCGATAGTGCTGTGAATCTGTTGAATTGATGTAATTTACAGTCCGTGGGAATGGAGTCCTCGAGTTGGAATTTGAATTTTTTTTAATTGTGTTGGGAATGAAGTTAGAATTTACTCATGATTATGCTCTTTGCCAAGTTCTGCTTAGGTTTCTGTTATGCTTATTTGGTCAAATTGTTTTTTCCTTAATTAAATTGCTATTTTTATCAAATAATTTGTTGTTCTTCTTGAAGATTTATACATTGATAAATTGTTCGAATTATTATATTGAAGATTTTTGGAAATGTCGATGTCTCTGGGAAGAGTGATTAGTGATATATTTTAATTTAATTTAATTTATTGAATATGGATTGTGATGATAAGAGAGCTGAATCAATATAGAAATATCAGAGAGAGAGGGGATAGTTTTATTTATTTATCTGCTACTTGTTTATTAATACTGGTTCATTTATTGCTATCAAATTGAGACCGTGAATCATAGATTCAATGCAGTACATTAAAAATCCCAACAAACTGTGCATTTCAATTTTGAAAACATTCCTTCAACTTCTTATATTACTAAAATGCAACTTACAGATTAAAATTCAGTTTTTATAGTTTGAGGCTTGTTATGTAATTGTGAGTTGTGACTCACCCTCGAGATTTTAGTTTCTTATCAGGAATTTTCTCAGAGCTTGCAGTTTCTTCTCGTATGGAAAGTGCTACGTTTCTCTGTGTCTGCTGGAAAGATTAGTTAAATAAAGTAATTCTAGTTTCGGAAATACTCAAGGTAGGAGGTGCCAAATGCCAATGGAGCAAAATTATAAACTTTGGTCTGAAGTCTACTAACTTCATATTGAATTTGGTTCATACTCTTAATATCTTGAGTTATCCTATTCCTGGGTAAAAGAGGAAGAGGATTCACATGATATGCAGAGATGTGGGTATAAGTGCCAAAAAGGAAAAACATTAGTAGTGTGTCTTGCTGCTAATTAGCTTGCTATTCATTAGTGAGATGTTGGAGACCGAGTCATATCCTTCGCGAGTTTTATCACCTTTCGCGAGGAAAACGGTGATGAAGAGCTGTCTGTTCTTCCGAGGCATACAAAGGTTATTGTCACAGGGAATAACAGAACAAAGAGTGTTTTGGTGGGTTTGCAAGGTGTTGTCAAGAAAGCTGTTGGGCTTGGTGGCTGGCATTGGCTGGTATGTCTTCACCCCTCATAAATAACAGGATCCTGAATTTAAATCTCTGTGGCATATTTCTAATAGGAGTATATAACTGTGAACTTATATGTTGTTTCATGGTTCACAATGTCATTATGGGACTCTATATGGTATATATGTTCTATATTCGGTTTCAATTAGCTTTATTTCTACCTTTTGCGTGGAGAACATATTATTTATGGTCTTGAAGGATTTCATATTTAAGGTGAAACTGTGTCTAAACAATCCACGCATATCATTGTCTTTCTTCTCTACCTTGGTAGCATTGTTCTAGTTTAGCTAAAATAGACCAAGATTTAACAAGTATTTCTTGTAAAGAATAGTTAAGAAGATTTGACATTGACATTGTAAATGACAGCTGTGAAATAGCACATGTAACTGACATTGTTGAACCAAAAACATTGAGGTTTCTGATTTGGTCATTTGTCTGCTTTCTAATAGAAAATTTAGGCTTTGTTGAGCTGTACTCATCTGAACATAATTTTGTTTTTAGTTTTAAAAATGAATTATTTTCTTTCTTTCTTTGTTTTCCCCCGAACCTTTCACTAAACATCTTTGGCGTAACAGGTACTAAAGAATGGGGTTGAGGTAAAGCTCCAAAGAAATGCTTTAAGTGTGTTAGAACCTTCTACTGGAAATGAAGATAGCAATTGTGATTTTGATGATTCCAGCAGTGGCTCTGATATTGATGAGAAGCCCCACCGCCACTTCTGTAAGTTGCAGCTTTTGCTCCCCGAATTTTCCTGCAAATCTCCATTCTGTTTTGGTGTTTACTCTTCAATGTTAATGAGATAGCATCTCGCTTTTTTTTTAAAAAGTATTTTGTATATTTCCATTGAACAGCTTATGGCTTTCACTTGAGCAAGATAAGCAAGTCGAGAGTTCGATACAGTAGGCCATGGTCTCCATCTTCAGCATCCACAAAATCGATAAATCACAGCAGTTGCAGAATTCTGTCAAAATGTCATGCAACTCAACTGGTAAGCACAAACAAGCAATTGCAATTTTGTGTATCTATAAACGTGAATCTCCATCGTTGTTAGTCCTTTTTTTATCATGCTTTCTAGGACATACTAAAGTGCACCTGTAGTTGATTATCCTATCTTTCTTTTATGTATTTATGGGTGTGCTTGAATCTTTATTCTGGATCATTTCTGATCCATGTTCAATATGGCATATTGGTTAATACTTGGATTATTTATTTCACGACAACTTTTGACATTGACTTGCGTTTTACTATTTATTTAATCTCAGAGAGTTAATTTGGCAAAGCTTGGGACTGGATCGTTGTGGAGATACTGTCGAAGCTTCCACCTTGTCGGTGTTTTATTTCATCCCTTTTTCTTTTGTTTGCTGTCAATTTCCAGCAGGGTACTTAATTTGTGCTCCTATATGTCAATATGCAGGGCAACAACATTAGTCCTAACCCTACTAAGGAACAACTGATTAACGTCGTGCAGCAGCATTTTTCTTCACAGGTCTCCTCTTTCGCACTCAATCCAACACACACACTCACACACATATAATAATAGATATATAATTGATTGGCCTTTTTTGGTACTACAGAAAGTGGACGAGGTACAAGTGATTGTGGACTTTATTCGAGCAGCCAAGAGACTGCAACCAGTTGGCAAAGAATGAGACGAGAGGTTGGATTTCCTCAGCGCCTGTAATATAAATGTATGTGGTAGGTATACTTTATGAAATGGACCCTAACTACTTTTTAGTTAAATATGCTAAGTAATTAATGACTACTGCTAATGGAAAGACTAGACATGTGTGTATGGTGTGAATATATTCCCTAATTTAGAATCCTAACCATGCAAGGCTCATTTAGTTGATTTATAAGATCATGCTCCTTACCTTCGACACCCTTCATGTGTAACTACACTATTCTGTCAGTTCAGACATGTGAAGTGTCCAGAAACATGTCCATTTCTATGCCCGTCATCGCGTCCCTCAAAATCAATTATATCGGGACATTCATCAATATAGTAAACATGTGTTTATTGGTGTGGTCCCTACACTTGGGCATTCCGACGAGCTTAGGCCGTGTTTGCAAACTATGTTATGGTGGTGTTTGCAAATGTGAGGAAATCCAAACTTTTTTTTTCCCCTTAAAAAAGCTGAGTCCACCAGCTTTTTTTTTTTTTTTTTTTAAATGTGTGATTTGGAAAACACACCTTTGCTTGTAGAGTCGTATTTTCTTAAAAGCTTGTGAAAAAACAGGTGATTGTGTCACACTTTGTAGAGTTTGCAAATTGCCACCTTAGTTTTCACTCTTCCCATACATAACCTTACACCATTTTTCCTTTTATGAATGGGACGGATTCAAACCCGATTTCATCAAATTCCTACATATAATCACGTGGTTTGAGTAAAATCTTAAATATTTTTTTAAATTTAACCAAATTACCTACCGAATCCTGAAATGGGTTCAATTATTGACAAAAACTTGTGTAAAATGAGTACACAATAAATTCTATTTCTTTGATATCATTGTTATGCATAAAAATTATCGTTATTATACACAAAAACCATCAAAATTTAAAAAATGAAGTATTTTTTAATCAAGATGTTGATGAAAACATTTACGTATAGATCTGGTTCTTAGAAGTGCTACTCTCAATTATTAAACGGATCACGTGGTTCGGCTGGCCCATTTTGATAAATATTCAAAACTCATTTGTTAGTTTAGGTTGGTTTAGTTATTTACTCTCAACAATATTATTTTAAGCAATATTTTCATAACCGAATCGGTGATCGAACCGGATAAACCACCGGTCAGCGGTTCAACCGGTTGGACCGGTTCAACCGTTAAAATGATTTCTTTATAATTTTTGTCAATATTTCCTATGTTTAGTTAAAAAAATAAAATAAGTATACACCTACAAATATTTAAACATATATATTATAAATTTTCATATTTAAGAAAACACAATAAAAGTCATAGTCATAATAAAAAAATAACACAATAATATGAGAGAAAGTAATATAAAAGGGGGAAGGTGGACCTTATATTTTTGTCCCACATCGAAAGTATTAGAGAAAAATGTGAGAGGAAATAATATAAAAGGGTGGACCTTGATTCATATAAATGTCTCATCTCTCATACATTTATCCCACATTGAAAGAGTTGGAGAAAAATGTGAGAGGAAGTATTATAAAAATTTTCCCCCTCATACATTGATCCCACATCGAAAGTGTTGGAGAAAAATGTTAGAGGAAGTATTATAAAATTTGTTGGTCCCTGTGCAAACGAGTCTTACACGTGTATGGGGGGGGAATACACGTGTTCAGTGTTTTTAAAACTTTTACTTACTGAGGTCAGCTTGGGTCAGATAATCCTGAAGATTAGGTTCGAGAAGTCGCAGATCTCTCGAGTCAAAGTTCATCGAGAAGATGATCCCGAAAGTCGCTTTCAGATACCTCGAGATAATCCCAACCGAGTCCCGAAGTGTCAGAGATCCCGAGTTGCTTGGATCGATAACTAACTTATGAATCCTCAAATGAGAGTTCGGTTTGGTAACTATCGATTCTAAATTTACTCGATCGTATGGAATGGTTGGCCTTAGTTTATACTGCGTTTTAAGCCACAAAAAAAACCTTCCCTTTATGAAATAGTGATTAAGCCGTGATTCACTTATGCAACTTGATTGGATTGATTCCAACCGAATATCGATTGAAAAGTATGCTTTCAAAATCAAGTCAATGCAACAATTAAGCACGAGATAAGGAAAGCAATAAAGAACACAACAATTATAGTGGTTCCGAGACTCAAGCTCCTACATCCGCTCTCTCTCGATCCTCGAGAGAAATTCACTATCAACTTCGAGCTCGACTACCTCGTGAGTTTACTTACTCAACTCGTACCGAGTTTTTTCGACTACTCCACGTAGTTTACTTACTCAACCCGACCTTGAGCTTCGACTACCTCCGTAGTTTACTTACTCAAACACAAACAAGCTTTCAGACTACCCCATAGCTTACTAACTTCTCCTCTAGAGTTTTTCGACTACTCCACAGAAGTTTACTAACTCTTTACAACTCTTCTCACCAACAAACACACTCCAACTACCTTCTCAAGAGGTTTGGGGTTTCTCGGTTGATTTTCCAACTAGATGAGATATCCTTTACAATGAAGCACAATGCAAAGGGTTAGGATATCTCGACTAAGCTTTGGATAATTCTTATCAAGCTAAGCTTAGTATAGTGAGCTCTCTTCAATGTAGAAGCACTTGGGAAATTCTAAGTTTTTGAGTGCTTTAACTTTTGTAAGAATAAGTTTGAGCTCGAAGTTGCGTGATAAATTTCCCGTAACCTTACAATGTAGAGGTCACCAAGATTTATAGGCATACACCAAGGTCACTCTTGAAAACTATCCGGTTGGAGAGATAACTTCGTGAGTTTCCTCTTATGGTGTGTGAGAAACGGCTATATTTAGGGTTTGAAACTCCCTAACACGTTTTAAAAGCAATAATTTTTCATGTAGCCGGTCTTCACTTTTTGCGATCGGAACTTTTGTACATCCGACATCTTTTTTTTCACCTACTTGTCACTTTGTCGATTGTCAAGATGGTACGATGTCGTTTTTTTTTTTTTTGACTTTTTGTCTCCAGTTAAAGGTAGACACCTTCGGCTCTTTTGGTTACAAACTCGAGTTTGATATAACCTTAACAACACTTCGACTTAGTTCCTTTTATTCTGCGTTTGAATGTCTTGGCAATATCTAACTTTCTAAGGAATCGCGTTTTTTCAAGATTGTATCCTTCGGATAGATATATTCAAAGGCCTCGGAACATTGAGTTCATATTGAGCATTCAATTACCTTCATCGAGTCTTCATTAATTATCGTGCCTTGAAGATTCTTGATCTTCAATCTTGATCTTGCCTTCTTGAGTCTTCGAGTCTTCGTGGTCTTTCGAGTCTTGAGTCTTTCGAGTCTCATCGACCGATACATCGAATCTTCGTCTTTGAGTCTTGGTTCAAGATCCTCACCGAGTCTTCAAGATCTCGGTTTTTACATCGAGTCTTGTAAACCTATCCCGAACTATATCCCACGACTATACATTCTGCAGATAACATCCTGAATATTCTAAAACTGAATCCTGACTCAACTATCAAGATCATTCTGAACATGTCATACTTAGGGGTTTTGGGATCTAATCAAAATCATATATCTTTATTAAATTCATCTCCCAACAATTTCCCCTTTTTGATGATGCCAAAACCTATCTTGTTACAAAACATATAACCTATACTCGTGTTTCAGCTTTTTATTTATCCTATTACAAGATTGGTTGTCTCCCAACAATTTCTTAAATCGAGAAACTCTTAAAAATTTAAATCATTCAAAGACTTTCTTCAAGAATGAATCTCTTTAAGTAGTTCATTACTACATACTTAAACAATTTCCCCATATTCAGACAATTTCTCCCTTATCAACATACAATCAGTTCAGAGACATTCATTCAGGCATATCAAAATAAAAGACATGTAAATAAGATAATGAGATATTATCTTTTGAGCATAATGATAAATCTTCATTGATGATTGGTATCTCATTACAAATTACAATGAGTTTATCAACAAAATCAAAAAAAAAAAAAATTAAAGATTACGAGAATCTTTCGAGTCTTGATCTTGATTTGGCTCTTGATCTTTCTTCTTTGATTTATTTCATTCTCAACTTCATCGTTGGGCACCTCCTGTGTCGAACATTCCGAAAAAATCTCTTCTTTAGCTCATTTCTTTCCTTGATGATGTCCGGATTTGTTTCTCGTTAAACCCAATGACCAAAGATATCGAAAGCAATTTCTCGAGTAATGGCCTTCTCATTCACCAAGTCATTACCAAGTCTTGGAGGAGGATAAGAATATGGACCGGTGGGCTACTATATCTGACCTCTCCTTCATCCATCCAAGGTTAATCCAAATTCAGAGATACTTTGGATAGAAGGTTATGAGATATTCAATGAATGCTTCATTCTCGATCCGAGCTTTTCCTCTCCATTCCTCGAGAACATCATAATTGAACCGAAGGTTCTCTCGACTTCTTCCCACATATCGTTGAGTTTGATAGGCATCCATTTATCAACGTGGGGCCACTTTTAGTGCTTTTGATGTTCCTTTCCTCTTGCTCGCAAACTTCGAATTCACTCCTTCGCTTCGCTCTTATCTATCTTCTTTTTCGATCCACAGACTCCCGAGACCGGCAAAGAACTTTCTTAGCTTGTTCTATTTGGAGTGTCTTTAGAGCATCTCTCGTGTTGAAGACTTTCTTCCGAGGTTGAGACTCAGATTCTTCCGCTTTCTTCATCATCCGTAATCGCCTTTCTAGATTGGCTTAGAAGCCTTCAAGACGTTTGCTTTAAAGTTGAACAACGCCCAAGGCTTTCCTCTTCATAAAGTAATTCAAAGAAAAAATGGGCTTGTTCCAACCTTTGTTTCTAGCACTCGATTTCTCTCTTGCAACATCAAGCATGGTTTGCTCGTAAACTCGAGTGTAGATAGTTTTTCTACCTGGCGAACTTCAACTTCTCAAGAGCTTCGACTTCTCTTAAGGCTTTGGCTAGATTATACATTTCAAAGATCTTTTCGAGCCTTCTTCTCCAAAGTACGTGCTATGAACTTCCCGAGGTCTTCACCTTCCTTTTCCCTTCTTAGCACCGTAATTTGGAAGAAGTCCGGAGAGTGCCAGGTCCATGTGGTATTGCTCTTTGCTCACACAAATGAACTTCTCCTATTTATCCGATCTTGTTCGCCTTCCACCTCTTAGATGGTTCTTGGTCACGTAAAATTCTTGAGATAAATGGGCAACCGCGAGAGAGTGCTTCCTTGAACATCTCGTTATCTTGGTCATGAAAGCATCGAGCTCATTTCTCAACATCGATTTAATCATCACTTCATTCCTCCCCGCCAATTTCACCTCTAAGAATGCGGTTGACTCCTGCTTCGATTCATTTCAAAGACTAACTCGGCCTTGACTCTCTCCAACTTTTCATTGGGCTTTTTCTTCCATGGAGGTCATCCGAGAGGTCGAGTGTTTTGGATTAGCACCACCAAGAGTGACTAAGACTTTCCATCCGTTGAGCTTGATTGACCAATGTTTCTTCCATCCGAGCAATCTTGATCATCATTCGCTCAACCTTCTCAAGTTTCTCCATCAAGGAGCGAGATCAATCTCAGAACCTTCGACCTCTGTCTTTGTTTGATCATCCCGAGCTTCACTTTTTCATTTTGAGCTACGCCTCCAACCGAAGCCTCATCATTTATCGGACAATTCGTAATTAAAGATAGAACTTTCAAGAACTTTGGCATAATTGTTAATAAGAAAAAGGTACCAAGAGTGCTTAACCGAGAGGTTGACCAATTTCAAAGTTGATCAAACAACGAAGTCTCCTTTTCCATCCGAGATCGATCCTCAAAGATCTCCCCGTTGGTCCCCATCTCCATCTTGAGATTTGTCTCCGCCGCTTGGGGCACCAACTTCGAAGTTTTTCTTTCACTTAACTTCCTCCGAACCACTCATCAAAATCGGAGTTTTTCATCCCGAAGCTTTGTCTTCCGAACCCCGAGAAGTCGGTCCGAAAGGGCATCTCCTCATTCCACCGGTCTTCCCTCCGAAGCAAAAAGAATATCAAGCATCTCGGGAAGAGTCCGATTGAGGATGAACACGCTTGTCCTTAATCCAAGAAAACATCTTGCAGATCGAGGATATGAGCTTCGAGGTAGTGATCAAGAATGAACCGTTCTTGCTTCCTCCACTCGCTTTCTTCGGCCTCGCCTTCTTCCATCTCGGGCTCTCGGTTCGATTGAAGCCTCACGAGGATCAAGAAGTAGATCCTTTCAGAGCTCATCAAGAATATTCGCTCCTCGAGTCTCAAAGAACCTCTCGAAGGTTGTGCGGTCAGTCCTCGCCAGATTTGAGTGGGTTACGGGTCCCTGAAATGACACTTCTTCAGATTGGTTTTGAAGTTGGCTTTTCATTGCCTCGAGCCAAGACTTTTTTTCAAGAGAAATCTTCGAGGCTCGAGTTCCTTTGAAAATTTCTCGAGAAATTTTATCCGAACTTAGAGATGTCTCAAGCACCTCGAGAAGACATGCTCGCCTCACCGTTTTGTGCCTTTGAGATAACTCCGAGCCAAAACTTGCAATGGCGAACTCGAGCCGGTTTTGGCCTCGGGTTGAATCTCCTCAGAATCATCGCCATCTTCATCGGTGAGAACCACTAATCTTCGGGCGCTTTGGGGGCAAGGTTCTTCGCTTCATTATTTTTGCACCTTGCTCCATCTTTGCCTCCAACAAAACCTTCCCCGGTTTGTTGAGTCTCTTTTTCACCAAGAATCGATGATTCTACCTTCTTTTCTCTCTTCCCCGATGGCTCGCTTTTGCAAAGAATGGGCTTAAAGAGAATTTTGGACTTAGGGAATGGGGTCGAATTGACTAAGATATCCTCCTCCTCTCTGCACATCTCCAAAATATAAGCAATTTTGGTGGCATGGTGGATCTTGCCTTTTATTGAGATCGCCCCGTCAACCTTCTTCAAAACTTTGGTTCCGCTTTCACTCACCGTCTGCGAATTAAAAAATTTCACCCGCTTGAAGTCGATGGTGGGTGAGGCCTCGATTGCGCCATCAACCGAGCCGGTACCGACCGCTTCAAAACTCCCCGCAAGACTCATGATGCTCTTGCTCACAATATCCATCAACACACGATATTGTGGCTTTAAGTGCTTCTTATGCAATGTCGCCTCAAATTTAACAGGATTCTCAGCAATCCTATCTAAGTACTCCTGCTCTCTACCCGACATATACATCGTAGGATCCTCTCCTCTATCACAGAGCTCAAAAACATCATTCATATTTTTCGGAACTATATACAGATCCCTCTCAAAATCGATGTATTTGGACGACTGCTCTAAATGTGATACAGTAATCTTAGAATGCATACAGCCCTCTTCATCTATCTTCAAGTTATAGATGAATTCGATTACCTCTTTCGCAAACTCCTGGTCTGGTCGGCTTGCGACTAGTTGGGTGAGTTTAGCCAGTCGAATCATATGCAGAGCCTCCTCTTCTGGCTTTGAGTTGGTTGTGCTTTCGAGTGAGACAACGAACTCGTACCACGGCTTGTTGGTTTTGGCTAATCTCTCGAACAAGGTTGGAGCCATTTTAGAGATTGATTGAAGAAATGAAGCTTTAGGGTTTGGGAATTTCTGGGCAAAGGGAATTTATTTGCAGAGGATTTGGGAACGAAGGGTTTGATAAAATTTTGGCTTGAATGGCTTATTGGGGTTTATATAGCTTCGAGATCGTGGGGAATCGCGTTGGTTAGGTGAAAAACAATGGTTGAGATTAATCTCCGATTAATCGGGTATACGAACCGACGATCTCTGAAAAGTAAGCCGCCAAAACATCCTCATTGGTCATTAATGTAACAGAGCATTAAATGACTGTTGACCTTCTTCGGAATTTAAGACGATCCCGCCCAAAAACATTCCTCAGGTGTTTTGTATTTATTGCGAATGATTACTGAATTTTACTTAAGCAATAAATGAGTCGCATGAGTCATTACTTCTTCAGACTAATTTCCTCTATCGTCTTCTTCGAAGTAATCGACCTTGATAAAATGTCAAGATAATATCGAAAATTGAATTGGTTTAAGTATAATTTCGATCATCGACCTTCAAGAACTGAAGTTTCGAGACTCGATTCAAGATTTCCATTTTATCTCGAGCTTCTCGTAAGAATTTCGAGAAAACTTCATGCATCTGAAAATCTTCAATTTTTCAGATTTTACTCTATACACCTGGTTCTAACACCCCTAATTCAACTGAAAGTTCCTGAAATCTTGATTCCGCCAAAGGTTTAGTCAAGATATCATCTCTTTGCTTATCAGTATGAATTTTCTCCATCCTTATGTCCTTCTTCTCGACATGATCTCGATGAAGTGATGTCCGATATCCACATGCTTGCATCCGGTGTAATAACCGGATTTTGTGAAATAGCAATGGCACTATTATTGTCACAAAATATTGGTACTTCATTGGCTACAACTTTATAATCCCTTAATTGTTGTCTGAGCCAAAGACCGAAGAAATCGCAGCCTTCCTCGCAGCCCATGTATTCAACTTCAAAGAAGACTTGTTCACATCGAGGTATGTTTCTTCGAAAACCAAGATATCAACTTACTTCCTAGAAATTGACAAGTTCCTGAAGTGGACTTCCTGTCAATCCTCAGAACCTCCATAATCAAAGATCCGAGTAACCAGTTAATTCAAGGTTATCATCACCGGATACCATAATCCTCTATTCATCAGTGCCCTTAAGATACTTCAAAGATCTTTTTGGCGCCTTCCATGTGACTAAATTTTAGATTAGCTTTGGTATCTTGCACATATCCCAACAAAGAAATGTTATATCCCGGCCATTTGCCAGGAGATAGAGCAATGATCCAATGATTCCTCTATAATCAAGATGACTCACCGATTTGCCTTCGTAATCAGATCCATCTTCAGAAGTTAGTATTCATAGGAATCCTAATCAGATTGCAATTGCATACACCATATTTAGCAATCGATCTCTCGTGTATTTTGGCTCGATTGATGAATATTCCTTCCTTTGATTGTTTCACTTGAAGACCTAGAAAGAAATTCATCTCTCCCATCATCGACATCTCAAACTTTCCTTTTCATCTGTTGAAAACTTTTCACACACGGTGATGGTTTGAGATCCAAAAATGATGTCATCAACATATATCCGAACTAGTAAGATATCTTCCCCATCCTCTATCCCGAACAGAGTTCTATCATCAAATCCTTTCGACAAAACCATGGTCAAGAAGAAACCGAGAAAGAGTATCATACCATGCTCGGGTGCTTTGTTTGAGACCATACAAAGCTTTTTCCGAGCTCAGAACTTGGTCATTCTGTTTGAAAACAAGGAGGTTGTTCCACATAAACCTCTTTCTTTAAGCACACCGCTCAGAAATGCACTTTTCACATCATTTGATAGATCGTGAACTTCATGTGGGCAAAGATATGCAAGAAACAACTGATGGCTTTTGGGCCTTGCAACAAAAGCAAAGGTTTCATCATAATCCAAGCCTTCTTTTGGGAATAACCTCAGGCAACTAATTTTTTGCCTTGTTTCTCACAATGTTGTTGTTTTCATCTCTTTTATTCTTGAAAACCCACTTGGTTCCAATGACATTGTGCCTTTTTCGGCTATCTACCACCTCCCCATACTTCATTCCTTGAGAATTGATTCAAATTTCATCTTGATAAAGAATAATCCAACGAGAATCTTGTAGAGCTTCACCAATCTCAAAAGAGGTTCTTTTCTCCGATAGAAGAAGCAGAAAACAGATAGAATCGAAGACTCAAAGATGTCTCTCAAGACACCGAGACTCAGAGAATCTGAATGATTCCAAGGCGAGGAATCGAGGAATATAGCCAATTAGAATCACCGACGAGGACCAATGAGAGGAAGACAACCACCAAGAACCTGGCCAGATTACAAGAATAGTATGGATTTGAATGTGATTCTCTCCAACGGTAATATTCAAATCCACACTATAAAAAACAAGGTCTTTTCATCATTCTAATGTGGACGCGTGGAGATTATAAAGACGAGATGCTTCTGAGCCAAAGAGAGTTATACCCAAAGCATTCCCACCATAGAACACAAGTCCAGAGATATACAAATATGTTCAAGAGTGTTCTAGAACCCAATCTAAGCAACCCACGATGTATCCTAGCTTAGAAAGATTTTCCCAACCTAAAGATTGAGGCTAAACAAATGTAAGGGAAAATCTCAACCTAGTTGGAAACAAAACAAACCTTACCCAAATCACCGATTAAGTTTTTGTAGGTGAGTGTGAACTCCCCAGAACATCTACCAATCCCGAAGGGAGGTAGACAATCCCGAGCGAGGGTGATAAGTCCCGCTGGAGTGTGAACTCGTAAACATCAGAGGCAATCCCTCGAGGGTGATAAGTCCCGAGGCGAACCCGAGAGGGTGATAAGTCCAGTTGGAAGGAATTTTCCTAGGAACAGGGAGAGTGGATGTAGGAGCTTGAGTCTCCAAACCACTATACTTTGTTGTGTTCTTCATTGCTTTATGTTCTTATATTGTCATACGCATTCGATTATAAGCAAAACACAACACATGAGCTTAAAAAGAGAAAAATCCGTAATCACCATTCCTTCACCCCTGTTTTTATATGCATTTCATGATTATTCCGTGTTTCATGGGTTTTTCATCGGGACCATCAATTGGTATCAGAGCGGGTAGTTCAACAGATCACTATTTTCAAAGTGATCGCCTGAACTGATCTTTTTAAACAAAAACCCGATCTCTCAGAATGCATATTTTTCTAATGTTTTCAAGGCCATTATCAAAAAAAAGGGGGAAATTGTTGGGATATTTTAGTTTTGATGAATTATGCCAAAAACATTATCAACTTGTTTTTTGAAGCTAATCTACGATAACAAGTCGAGGAACGAGAGAACAAAATTGAGGGGGAACTCACTTAAATCAAATGTAGATGATCGAGATCGGATGAGGTCAGCAGATTTAGATTGATCGAGATCGATGAAGTTAGATGAGTTTCGAAAGTTAATGACGAAATAGGCAAAATCGTAAGAGAAGAAAAGCTAAGCCGTAAGATCGTAAGATCGATGACCGTAATGCATTGATCGATGATCGTAAGAATGAGCCTAGCCGATATGGTGATCAAGAGCGCATAAGTCGATCGAAAAGAAATGAACCGTAAGATCGTAAGAGAAGGTTGCAGATCGTAAGAGGAAAGAGGATGAGATCGACGAGATCGTATATGATCGAGATCGACATGAAGACGAAAGCAGATGATCAAGATCGACGTGATTGAGATCGATGTGCTAAATCGATATGCTAAACCTAATGTAATCGAACTGATGCTATCCCGAGATATTGATCTCAAGAGTGTTGATCGATCACCGAGCCGATCGAAAAGCAAAGAAGAAATCGATATTTCGAGTCAAAGTGACTGAAGGTCGATGTTCGAATCAGAGAACTCAACTCGGGCCACTCGAAGTGTCAAGATGCCCCGACTGCATAAGGTCCGGCCAAGAAGAAGTCTGGCCGAATCAAGTATCCCGAGGCTAGATAAACCCGAGGCTCAGATGAGAAACTGGAGACTCGATAAGCTTGAAGACTTAGATAGAATCAAGACTCAAAGATGTCTCTCAAGACACCGAGACTCAGAGAACTCAATGATTCCAAGGCGAGGAACCGAGGAATATAGCCGTTAGAATCACCGACGCGGGACCAATGAGAGGAAGACAACCACCAAGGTTCGATGTATTTTTACAAGAATAGTATGGATTTGAATGTGATTCTTCCAATCCAGAATATTCAAATCCACACTATAAAAAACAAGGTCTTTTCATCATTCTAATGTGTGGATGCGCGGAGATTATAAAGACGAGATGCCACAGAGCCAAAGAGAGTTATACCCAAAGCATTCCCACCATAGAACACAAGTCTCAGAGATATACAAATATGTTCAAGAGTGTTCTAGAACCCAATCTAAGCAACCCACGATGTATCCTAGCTTAGAGAGATTTTCCCAACCTTAGCATTGAGGCTAAACAAATGTAAGGGAAAATCTCAACCTAGTTGAAACCAAACAAACCTTACCCAAATCGGCCAAGGTTAAGTTTGTAGGTGAGTGTGAACTTCAGAACATCTAGTAATCCCGAAAGGAGGGTAGGCAATCCCGAGCGAGGTGATAAGTCCCGTTGGAGTGTGAACTCGGTAAACATCTCAGAGGAAATCCCGTGGAGGGTGATAAGTCCCGAGGTGAACCCAAGAGGGTGATAAGTCCAATTGGAAGGAATTTCCCAGAAAAGCGAGAGTGGATGTAGGAGCTTGAGTCTCCAACCACTATACTTTGTTGTGTTCTTTATCGCTTTCCTTATCCGTGTTTTAACTGTTGATTGACTTGATTTTGAAAGCATACTTTTCACCGATATTCGGTTGGAATCAATCCAATGAAGTTGCATAAGTGAATCACGCCTTAATCACTATTTCATAAAGGGAAGGTTTTCAAAGAAAGCTTAAAAAACGAGTATAAACTAAGGGCAACAACCATTCAAGACGATCGAAAGTATTTAGAACAGATAGTTACCAAACCGAACTCTCATTTGAGGATTCAGTAAGTTAGTTATCTGATCCAAGCAACTCAGGATCTCTGACACTCAGGACTTAGTTGGGATTATCCGAGGTATCTGAAAGCAGCTCAGGATCACTATCTCAGTAGACTTTGACTCAAAGCGATCTGTGCTTCTCAGAACCTAATCTTCAGGATTATCTGACCCAAGCTGACCTCAGAAAGTAAAAGTTTTAAAAACACTGAACACGTGTATTCCCCCATACACGTAAGACTCGCTTGCACCGACCAACAAAGTGGTATCGAGAGCGTTGGTTCAACTTGACCACTATCTGTGTTGACTCAAAAGTTTTATTTTCAAAAATACTTGTGGTCTATCCGAACCCGATCTTATTTGTGAATTTTTTTTTTTTTAAAAAAAAGATCGATAAAATGTCTTCTAAAAAACTTCCCATGTTCTCAGTGGAGAACTATGATCTATGGAGATTGAGAATGCAGACTCATCTGTATTCCAAACATGAGCGTATGTGGAGAGTGGTCTCTCAAGGACCATTCCAATTTACTGTGGTGAATCCCAGAGGAAGAGAAGATGAGAGAATTGATCCTAGAGCAGATTTCCTAAGTCCGATGACCAACCGACTCGAGGAGAGAAAGTTAGTCAATCTAGACTACATTGCAAAAAGACACACTATACAATACAATTGATGATGGTGTGATGGGAATGATCTCTCACCGTAATATCGCTAAAAGAGATTTGGGATACATTTATTTATTATGTGCCAAGGCACATATCATATAAAAGAAAACAAACTTTCAAAGTGGCAATTGGAAAGTTTGATAGTTTTGAATGGATGATGGTGAATCAATAGACAAATTGGAAGTCGATTCACTAAAGATCATGAATGATCTAAATGCACTTGGAAAGAAATATCCACAAAGAGAAGTTGCAGATTGAAAATTCTTAGAGGTCTTTTCTAAGAAATGGGATATTCATGCAAAAGGGTGATTGAAAACACCAAGAATATTAATTCAATGCCTTACCAACAAGTTTTCTCCGAAATAAGGCCTATGAATTTGTAATTGATAAGAAATCCAAGAAGGTCGACAAAGAAAGATGATTCTTCATCGTAAAAATGTGGCTTTAAAAGCCAAAGATAAAACCTATAAAACTAGAGAGTTCGAGAACCCCCATGCCAAACATCGGGATGAGCTTGAGGAAAAGCTAAAGATCGATGGCAAGCGAGGTTTGACAAACTTTAATAGTAGATTTGGAAAATACAAAAGCTATTACAGAACCACAGTACCGGAAGAAACCCGAGGGATGATCAACCGAGAAGAAGAAGGACTGAAAGTCAAGGATCTTCATCCGAAAAAAAAGGACTCCAAGTCCAAGGAAGAAAATGATCGGGATGATGATACCACCAGATGCTATAATTGCCGGAAGAAAGGTCACTTCCAAAGATGATTGTCCGATTTGAGTGCTAAGGAGAGAGAGAAAGGCAAGCTAAAAGAGACCGTAAGTTCTCAAGCAAAAAGGCCATGGTTGCAGAAGAACAACACTGGGAAGGATCTAGCTCTTCAGATGAGATATTCTCAGACAAAGGAAAGTGATGACATCGGCTCGATGGCCATTGAGGAGGTAAACTCTTCTTTCTCCGTTGTTGCTCCTACACTAGCACAAGAGTTTTCAAGTTCCACCGAAAACAGTCTATTTTGACCGATGGATTCTTTTGAGAATCATGAAGGACTATGTCTTTTTTGCAAGGATCGCTAAATAGAACTCAATAGCAGAATAAGGAACCGAAAAGTCAAAAAATCTAAAATGGAAAGAAATTCTTAGCAATATTGAAATCACTTCTCAATTAACGGGAGCTACCGATGAATCGGATGTTTCAAAGTACAACTCTCGAGAGAAAGAGAAGGTGATAATGTCCCTAACGAAAAAGCTAGAGAAATCCATCAAGAAATTCAAATTAATCGTAATCGAAGTTCAATGACCTCTCCGAGAAGCATAAAACTCTACAGAATCAGTGAGGATAGTGCATGTAAGAAGTTAACTCTATCAATAATGCATCTAATGTAATAGATGAAATTCAGAGTTACCAGAGATCCGTGACTATAAAAAACTTGATTGGGATTTATTCCAGGGGAACCTCACAAGGTCATCTAAATGTCGATCAAGTAGCAAGAAGACTATCTTTGTAAAACTAGTGGCACCTACACTTCAAATCAAGTAATGCCCAAGGTTGTAGACAAGGGAAAAGGACCTATGGTCTCAAAGAAACCGAATGATCAAAGTTAGAAAGCCCAAACCTCGTGAAGGCTAGAAAACCCGAAAGGCCTTTGAAAGTTTCAGTAAGTACTTCAAAGCCTCAAAGTTAAGAATGCAAACCCGAAGGCTCCACATCGAACCATCGAGGAATCCTCGGATGAGAAACACTCGCCAGAGACATTCTCAATCAAGAGACCAAGTCCTCAAGATGCCGAAAGACCCAGATTTCAAAGATGCATAACCCGAACCCCACTCGCTTAAGGGTAAAGGTTATCTCAACCCGAGTCAACAAAGATTTAGACCGCAAGAAAGACAGAAGCCAAAGCAAATGAATGTAAGGCCCCGAACCAAAGAAGAATTCAAAGGCACATGTTCATGCTAAAGCCAAGACACATACACGTAAAATGGCTAAGGCACCTAGAGTAGTAAATGTGTATGTTGATGTTTATGGAAGACAAATTAGCCACTCTAAAGTGATTAGAGTTGTCGTGCAGATTGGATCGAAGGTACATCTAACCTTGTAGGACCCTACACAAATTGGGTACCTAAGAATTGATCTGCATTTTTCCAGAGGAAAACAAGTGGCAATCGAATCGACTAAAGATCACATGGCATCGATGAGAGAGAGATGAAAAAGCTCCCGATATATGGTATCTTGACAAAGGATGTTCAAGACATATGACAGATACAAGAAGATACTCAAGGATTATGTTGAACAAAGAGGCCCGCAGATCACTTTTGGAGATAACTCCAAGGGGATGATCAAGGATATGGAACTTTGGAAGTCGACTCAGTTCATATCCATAGTGTTTCATATGTATCCGATTGAAGCATAATTTTCTTTCAATTAGCCAATTTCGTGATAAGTGGTTTTAATGTTGAGTTCTCTAAGAACTTATGTTTTGTGAAAGATGATACATCACATAAAAGTATTACCGACCGTACAAGAAAAGGGAATGTGTATCTTGTCGATTGGAGTTCAACTCATAAAGATACATGTTTAGTTGCTAAAAGTTCCACGATACCGGTTGGTTATGGCATAAAAGAATGAATCACCTAAATTTCAAAAACCCCGAACAAGCTTGCAAGATTAGCTCTTGTGAGAGGGTTGCTTTAATGAAGTGTTCAAGAAGGAACATATTTGTGATGCGTGCCGTAAAGGAAAACAAATAAAAGCATCATTTAAAAGCAAAGTAGAAGTTTCTAACCGATGTAATACTTCGCCATCGTGATATGGATCTTTTTGGTCCTATAACACCGTGGAGCACTAATGACAGAAATACACATTGGTAGTAGTTGATGACTACTCAAGATATACTTTGGGTCAAATTCTTACTCAAGAAGAAAGAGACTCAGATAAAGTCGCCAGAGTTACCGAAAAGGCTCAAGATTGAGAAAAAATATGAGTGTGGTCAAAATCGATCTCGACAAAGGAACCGAAGTTTATAAATCATATCATATCCGATTACAGCAGAGAATGGAATTTCACATGAAACATCACCGCAAGGACCCTCAACAAAATGGTGTTCTTTGAAAGAAGAACAGGACTCGAAAGAAGTTCGCAAGGACAATGATTCTTTGAAGTCGACATTCCTAAAAGGTTTTGGGGTCAAGTCGCCAACACCGTGATGCTACTCTCGTATCAGATCCATGCCGACCAAGAGTCAAGGCAAAACACCCTATGAGCTTTTGGAATGAAAGGAAGCCTCTTTGCTTTTTCTTTTCGTGTGTTTATTGCAAGTGTTTCATACACAATAATGGTAAAGATCATTGAAAACATTTGATAGTAAAGTCGATGAAGGAATATTCTAGATATTCTCAAGTCAAGAAAGCTTTTCGAGTTTACAACCGTAGGACTCTTATTGTGGAAGAAACACCTCATGTTGTTTTTGATGAATCTACTTGTGTTCAGAAGAAACAGGAACATGATGCAGATGAACTGACTAAGAGGATCACCAGATTAAGCCTGAAACAGAAAGATAGATCATCCACTCTCCCTGCTGCTTCCTATCAGAGAAAGAACCTACTAAAATTTGTCACATCTCATACATTTATCCCACATCGAAAGTATTGGAGAAAAATGTGAGAGGAAGTATTATAAAAAATTTCCTACCTCATACATTTATCCCACATCGAAAGTGTTGGAGAAAAATGTGAGAGGAAGTATTATAAAAATTTTCCCACCTCATACATTTGACCCACATCGAAAGTGTTGGAGAAAAATGTGAGAGGAAGTATTATAAAATTTTTCCCACCTCATACATTTATTCCATATCGAAAGTGTTGGAGAAAAATGTTGGAGGAAGTATTATAAATTTTTTTCCACCTTACACATTTATCCCACATCGAAAATGTTGGAGAAAAATGTGAGAGAAAGTATTATAAAATTTGTCCCACCTCATACATTTATCCCACATCGAAAAGTGTTGGAAAAAAATGTGAGAGGAAGTATTATAAAAGGGATGAAGGTGGACCTTGATATATATAGTTAAAAGTTTTTTTTTTTAAATTAAGGTTAGAATCTGTTAAACCGGTTTGACCAGTTTTGGTCCGGTTTTGACCGGTTCTTCCGGTTTTGACCGGTCCAACCGCAAAAGCGGTTTTCAGGGGGTCTCCGGACTGGTTCCCGGTTAAACAGGTTGAACCGGCCGGTCCGGTCCGATTATAAAATCATTAATTTTGAGAGTGAGTCTTTCATTTTCATAGAATGAAATTGAATTATTTGACCTATTTTACTCATTTCAACACACTTTTCTAACCAACTAAACTTGATGTATTATATCCTAGACAATTTCACATTTTCATGAATTAAAACTAGTTTCATAACATGAAACTTATTCACCCTAGAGTTTGCCTTATCTTAATTACTAATTTTTTGCTCATGCGTTGCTTTCAAAAAAAAAAAAAATTGCTCATGCGAAGAGTAAATGTTGTTGGGCATTTTTGTACTTGCAAAAGGATTTTATCACCAAAAAGCCCCTTTAATACTATATCGGGTAAAGTTAGAAAAAAATAATTATTTTAACCTCTTCAACTAAGGACAAATAGGTCCAAAGAATTTTATCTGCCCCATGGAATACATTTTTTATTCACCAACCTTATGGGCTGATCTGCATAGCTTCATTGCCATTACCATGTTGAAGATTTTTTTCGATCGGATGATTCTCTTATATTCTCTTTTTCGATCTGCATAGCTTCATTGCCAATACTTTTTATCTTGGGCAATATTATTGTTCACATGTGATTGCTAAGATTTAATACGAAGAATCGTGTGCAAGTACGCTTGCTTGATTTGCCCCCTTGGGAGGTTCATAAGTTTTATCATACCAAATCTTGCAAGTGGAATTAGTTTAGGTATGGATAATAATGTTGAACTGCTCTTGACCAAGGACAAAATATATTAATTAACGAAAGCTATTTCTATTTGGCTTGAATTAATTAATGGACTAGATAATCTTAAACATTCCGGGAAATAATGACCGGAGGCATATTGATCATTAATATGAGTTAAGATGGATGGTGCAAGATTAATTATGTAGTGGGATTAATTAATATTTATGGGCTTGAATTATATTGTGGCTCAATATTAGATATTCAAGATCCATTAGAAGGTCCAATCTTAATTCTCCTAAAGGCCCTCGAGTAGCCCAACATATAGTCCAATAACCTCACGGGTTTATGTAATCAAAAAGGTGATTAAAATAAAATAAATATTGTTGCTTAATATTTTCTAATTAATTCAAAAACTATGGATAAAAGAGGAGAAAGATTTTCTTTGAATTTTGTTATGGAATGAAGATATGTATTCTTGGAATACAAGATTATCTCATTAAATTCAAGAAATCTCCCACTTGATTATTCATGAGGAATTTTCAAAATTTTGGAAATATAGTGGGCAAAGAAAGATTTTCTTGATTTTCTTGAAAAGATATTATGGAAGATATGTATTTTTGAAATACAAGAATATCTCATAAATTCAAGAAGATCCAAATCTTGATTCTTGCTTAAATATTTCAAAAATTTGTCCATAATATGAGAGGTGGAATTTTGTGAATATTTTAATTATGGGAAAAAAGAATATATGGGATATATTCAAGATTTCTTGGTGACCAAGAAAAGTCTTTTTCCCACATTGAAATATCACTAAATTTCGACCACCCTCCCTCTTATAAATAGGGATGATTAGTTCATTCTCAAGTACAATTCCATGGCCGAAATATTAGCAAATCCACATAAGTTGGTGCAACAAAGTTTATTTTTTCCTTTTGTTAATTGTTCTTTGAAAGTATCCTTCCACCGGATTGTCGAAAGCAAGGGCTAAGGAATACTTGGGAAGTCCTTTTGGTTAGTCCGTCCGACCAAAACCACCGCCATCCCGAGAGGTACGTTCACGAAACCCGTAGATTCGTGACGCGAGGTTTTACGTGCTTTTATGAAGAGTTATTTTTAAACTTCCTATTAAATTTTTTTTTATATGCATGATATGTTGTTGCAATTATTATTTGAATTAATATAGATTAATTCATGCTAGTAATAATTAATGAATTAAATTTGTATTTAAATATTCACAAGATTTTTTTAATAGATTAATTTATATAAAATCGGGGTAACTCATTCCCCAACAGAATGGGAAATATAAAAGAATCTATCGAACGTGGAGAAGGCGTCATTGCTTGCCTCCTCAAACCCTAATTTACCAATATTTTACCGCAATAAATTTTGGTTTTTAGGTGCTTAGGTTTTTGGACGTTAAACTAGGCTCCTTTATTTATACTCCTCGTGTTTCTCGAAAAGTCTTATTGCTAAAAATGGGGGCCGATTAGGATCCACTAGAAGGTATAGGGTTTGGGCTTCTTCCTGACTCCAAATATTCTTATGTTCAATTTATTATTATTTTGGCAGAGAACATTAATTCATCCCACTAGAGAATTAATGTTGCACTCCCTGCCCTATCCCGATCCATTTAAAAATCGTATTTCTATTAGACTTTATAATTCCTCGTGTTAAAGATATGAAGATGAAGACGCCCATTAATTATTAAAGCTTCCAAATAACGCTTTTAATTAATTAATATCTATTATTCCTTGAGTAGTACCACTCAACCTTGTTGTCGCATTTAATTAAATCCACCGCAGGTTTAATACGACAATCCTTTTATGAGTTTCCTCAAGGGACGCCATCATCCCGATGTCCGTGACACTGTGCCCCAATGACAATAAATAAATATCATGCGAAATTTTATGTCACTACCCAAAATAAGTGTGAGAGATCTATCAAGATTCTCACCTATAGTAAATCAAAGCAAAGGAACAAGCACCCCACATATCTAAATACCACACTTAGGTTGAGAATTACAAAAGTCACCAAGACCTCTAGTTCTTCATAACAAATGTAATAGAAGAACATGTCTTATTTGTGATCCATTCAATCACGACATAAAGACTTGTATAAACTAATGGCCAAGACAAGCCACCAACAAGTTTATACTACAACTTAAACCAATAGTTATGTAATATCTTGGGCTTAGAATATTGTTTATATCTTATATGAACTTGACAATGTGATCTTCCGTGGTGACTACAAACCCACCACATAGTCTACAATATAAGATAAGCAGACACATAAGCAATTTATAAGAATGCAATAATGTGAAAAATCAATTATTTCAGATAATAAGGAAATTGAATATACATCCACAAAAGCTCACTAAAAGTTTGTTGTACAGTATACACCAACAATCTCTCACTTATACTCAACCTAAACTTTTAGTATACACATGAAGCCATAACAATTTCACTAAAAGTTTGCTTTACAATATACACCAACAAATAGAAGATCTTGCATATCTATTGAAGATCCTGGAGAAGATTTAGTGTATCTTGTATTTCCTTGTTTGGAAGGCCCATTAAATGACCCATTAGGGTTTTATCTTTGCACCTTGTAATTGTTATAAATAGGGGACAAACCCCAAGAGAAAAGAGAGGAAAAATACACACGAAAATACATAGGAAAAAGATAGTAAAATATCCTGGCTTGGTATGCCCCCAGACGTAGTCCTTCCGGACGAACTGGGTCAACAAACTCGAGTGTTCTTTATGTCTTTCAGTCATTTATTCCTTCGTTATTCATTAATTACTTGTTTGTGGCATAGACGTAAAATCTATATTACAACAAGTACGGATGAAGAAGATGATCCACCAACATTAGTGGAATCATAATCTGGATTTTGTGAAGCCATTTCAGCGAGAAAGTTCAGAGGGTTTGAATTTTCTGGAGAAGAAGGTTTCGAGGGAGAAGGGTTTACGTGAGTTTGTGATTGTTCAGGAGTGACCGATGGGTTTTGTTTTTCAGCCATTTCTCCTTTCTGTCCAATCAAATAAATACACAGGCAATTAAAATAATGAAATCAGAAAATAGGAGGGAAAAGAAGCATATGACCAAAAAATATGAAATAACATAAGAACAACAACACACCTCGAATCCAATATGCAACAACAATGTTTTCAGCTTTCAATATTAAACATCACAGATAAATCGAACTTAAGTAGAGAAGAAAGAACGGGGGTTATAACACACATCCACAAGAAAACCGATCAGGAGTGGGAACAAAGGTAACCACCCACTACTTTGAAGTTATGTGATCGTGTGATGTGTAAGTGACCGCCAAAACATTTAAAAAAAAAAAACAGAAACCATATCTAAAATTAAATAGACACAAATCAGTTTAAATAACTTGTTCAATCCACGAATTCAACTTATCCAAAACATTAAATGAATCATGTATGATAGATAAAGTTCGAATCACTTAAGGTTTCACAAAATGTCGGCACACATATATCTCAACACTCAATTTTGCATGAAATTCATCATCAAAGTGTTGCATATTTTGAATTTTTTTTTAAACACATGTTCACATTGATCCATCTTTTTCAAAAGAGTGCATCGTAGTAGCGAGCTCCGCGTCCATATAGTTACTCAATGGATTGTGAACAAACATGGATGTATATTTAATCACCTTTTGAAAAGAGAACATCGAGAGTAGTGAGCTCAGGTCCCATAGTTACTCAGTTGATTACACATCTAAGTTGTGTTTTATTTTAATGCATTTAAGAGATATATGCCTGTGACTCAGATTCAAACCATGATTCAAACAATAAGATCAAAACACTATCATTTAAAGCTAAAAAATAAGCAAAAAAAAACAGACAAACTCATTATCGAACCATTAATGTTGCTTCAAATGTTGGAAACATTTGTCACAACATCTAGTGTTTATTTTTCAGATAAAAACAAAGACCAAGAGATTTCCTAAGTGAAGAAAAAACCTCTCATTATCAAGGGCTTTTTGTGAAAATGTCAAATATTTGAAGTTGTTTTTCAAAGAGAAATGTATTCTAACTTCACAACTTCTTTCTCTACAAGATCTCTTATAAAGTGATGTCTTATACTTATATGTTGTTGTGTTCGATATAATTACTCACTTTAATCGAACACGTTGGAGGGACACGGTAATATTCAATTATTAAAATAACCACGCCGATGGATAAGTGCACGCCGCTGCACGATATAAAGAGAACAAACAAGTTTGAAATAACCTTGACCACCACTTGTCAACTATAGGTGAAAGATATGCTCGGAAAGGCCCTTACATAGAGAAACACAATTTTAGCTCATTTGAACGTCCAAAACCGAACAACCTCCTATCAACCAAGATGGGGCAATTGTCAACTATAATTTTACAACGAACCACATGTTAAAAAACAGTATGTTGACGAAAGAAACGAAATTCGACGAGAATCGAGGTTCAAGCCAAGAGGGAAAGAAGAATCGATAGCCCGACTGATTTATTTGAGCAAGGTAGACAAAAGAAGTTTAAAGGTGGTCGAACATCTCCCAAATTAAGAAGACTCAAAATCGAACTCAAGAAGCCATAATAAATTGAATTAAAGTCGAACCAAGGCTCGGGAGAAATTCGCAATCAAAAGATGAAAGGACTAAAGATTGTGAGTTGTTATGAAATAGTGATAGAAACCAACAAGGCTCGGATAGATATCCTCGATTTAATCGATTAACTAAAAATTGATAGAGAGAAAGGCTTCCAATTTTAACATGAAGCATAATTAACTAATTTTTGTTAAAGACATGCTCGATTTGTTGGGATTATACCTGAGGGCTCTTTTGTATAACCCGAGGGCTTAATAAAATAAATAAGTTTACATGCATGTTTCTATTTTTGAGATGATATGATGCACCCGAGGGTTTATTAAAGTGATCACGAGGCTCCGCAAGGTCTCTACATGCTCGATGGAAATGAAAATGATCTCACCGATAAACCCGAGGGCTCGCATAACCCGAGAACTCGTACATACCGATGAGGACAAGATTCCCAAGATAAAATTGATGTGGGATGAAGGGCTTAACAAAGTAGCCACCGAGCAAAAGATTGATTTGGATCACCAAAAAGTGCCTTATAGACAAGCAAGTGTAAAGATCAACCAGAAGACGGTTGGAAACGTGGCAAAGATTACATGAGTTCTTGCAAAAAACTAAAAGTCTCCAAATTCATTCTGGCAAACCAAATTTCATGCTTGTCAAAGTACTATAAATAGAAGAAAAAGAACAAGAGACAGGTTCACAAAAAAATTCCCAGAGTAGTGAGGTTCAGAAAAATTCCAGAGTTCATCCATACACATAAAAATCCCTAGCACTCATATACTTACTCTCCAAATCATCTTCATTCATAGCGATTCTTCTCATGAGAAGTATTTGGTATCAGATGTGTAAAACTCGTAATAATACATCCCCGCTTGAATGCTTTGAGAAAGAGTAGTTTTTTTGATCTAACTAGGTCAACAAATTCCTATTATTTACAGTATATTTTACACGTACTTATTTTGTTTGTGAGTTGTAATCAAATTAGCCACATAATATTCTCCATATAAAATGACTCACAACAATTGGCGCTAGAAGGAGGGTATCTCAAAAAACCAACCCATACACAATCCCGTAGATAGCCGAGGACAAAAGAAAAAAAGAAATATAATGCCTCAATCTAGAATACCTGCACGGAGAGGTTTCGACAATTTAATTCATGATCGAAAAGAGGCTCAACATCAAAGAATTTCATAAAAATCGAGACAACTAAAACCATCAATCTTGAAGATATTGCTAACCATCCGTGGTTATAAAAAAAGGCCATCACTTTCTTGCAAATTATATTTTTAAAAAGCACATAAAAGAGAGGGAAAAGAAAAAGAGTTGGCCAAGTTAAAAGTTCAAGATGATGATGATCGACGCCAGATACACCGAGCAAGCGAGCAAGTTGTTAAATTGAAGTCAATATTCAAGAAGTGACCGGCTAATAAAAAAGCAGATGATATGTCGATGATGACGAAAATTTCAAGGGTCCGCACCATAATTTGACCGTTGACGCTTTGAGACTCTCCACAAAGACCGAACCGGAGCAATTATAAAGCGCTTTTATGTGATACCGGAGGGAACAACCGATAAACATGCCCGCTTCTCAGATCCTCATGATCGTCCAAATTTGATGACCAAACAAGATCCCTAACAAAAATCGGGCCGAACTAAATTTTCTATCCATCACCGACAGTAGTCAAGATTTAACTTGAAAGGGGGATCGCCCATCACGCAGCATGACCCCCAGGTCTCATGATGGGACACAAGAAAAGGAAAATTTCGATCCAAGTCCGCTGGCCCACAAAATTTGCGGAAATGCGAAAAGCCATCGAAGGCAATGTCGAGACGTTTTCGCCACTAACACCGCCATCATGGCGGCTCAAATACAAGAGAAAGTGGCAAAGATCCCACCACCAATCCCCATGTTCAAATGCCGAAGTCCGACCCACATGTTTATCTCAAAGAATATCAGATTTAAATGCATCCTTTTATGATCGCCATGGGCCCACCGACGACGACGCGAAAGGTCGATCATTCCCATGACTTTGGGTGATCGAGCACATAGATGGTTCTATACTTTTTTGCCATGAATGGGTCCAATGCAAGGCCTATCACATCTTTTTTTCGGGCCAGTTGGGACAAAAATTTCTGTCCCATTTTCATCCATGTGTGCTTCAAAGACCAAAAACAAAGGTCATGATTTCTGAGACCTAAAGGGTGAGTCGACGAGCATACATCGAAAAAGATTTGATAAATGTTTGTATGATGGAGCCCCAAAGCTGAAGAGGATGCCAAGATCCTCACGGTGGTCGGAGGCTCGACCTGAATACGGATATGTGGAAAGCTATGCATCGATTTCATTTATACGAATCAAAGAATTTAACACATATTCCAATTCCGAGAGCGAAAGCGAAGTACCAAGATCATAGCCATGCAGATTCGCCGCCCAATCACGATGGGCAAAGAAACAACAACAAAGAAAGTTTTTGGTAAAAAAGTGATGAATGAGGGGGTATAAACCCCGTGGTCTTTCAAACCATTCAAGAAAGAGAAGAAGCAAACGCCCACTTTAAGTCTTCTTCGCATTTCAAATAGTAAACAATTTTTAATCAAATCAAAGATCGGACATGTTGGATAGGCCACTTAAGAATCATAATGGATAAGAATCGCTTAATGCTTCCAAATATTGTAATTATCACGAAAGTACATCGGGCATAATACGTAAGATTGTCGCGATTTATTTGGCCAACTTTGGAAGTTATATGAAGAGAATCGCCTTACCCAGCTTCCTTAAAAAGTTCCATGAGCGGAGACTCCTAACGTAAAAAAAAACAGAGATCGTAGGGTGTTTAAAGGCCTAAGAAACATCCGACAAAGCTGATCCCAAGAATCCCGGAGAAGAGGTCCGAATTACCCAAAAGAGGGCTCCTACTATGGGTAGAGGTCGAGAAAGTCAAGAAATCCACATGATACGCCCCGATTATGGTCCCAATGGGTGGATGCTATCAGCAATCGACATTATCGAACGACGAAAGAAGATGGAGACGCGAGCCATGCAAAGCATCCATCGTGAAGGTGGCGAAAGCACATCACCTAAAGACGCCACCCTCTCACCAAATCATGTTTTTGGAAGACGATCTCGACAAAGATAATCACCCTCCATAATGACTCTCTAACCATCAGTGCTCAACTTCTCGGTTTGAAGGTGCATCGTCTCCTGGTCGACACGGAGCATATGCGAACATTTTGTTCGTCAACACTGCACCAAATGGAAAAGCAAGTTGGGGACTTGAGTAGCTATATAGAACCATGTGATCACACCATCATGGGTTTTGGGGAATCAGAATCTTAACCCTATGGAATGATCAAAGTTAGAGTCGAAGTTAGAATCAACTTTAAACCGGAGACCCGATTTAACTAAGAATGCTAGATTTTGTAATCGCCGATGCTCCATCTACCTATAACGGGTTCTTAGGTCGCCTGCTTATTCAGAATTTAAAGTCACTGCTCGACTTATTATTAATGTGTTAAATTTCCAACACAAGATGGAATGTATTTCTTAAATAAGTAAAAAAGACCTGAAAAAATTTCGAGATTGTTTGCTATCACGCGCACTTAAAAGCAAAACATTATCAACATGATGGAGCAAACATGGGAGATCGGAGAGTCAAGCCAACAGCAAAATACGCTGCCAAAATACCTTTGACGAAAGCACACCTCCATGCGCCGAACACGTAATCCGGTGGTGACTCATGTCCCTGCATCTCCCGTGATCAAATGAACACTGATCCATCAAATGAGTTACCGGATCTAGAACCTCGTATAGGTTTTGATCCCATGGAGGTAATTGAAGAACACCGGGGGTCGATCAAGATCCCTGTGGAAACAAAAAAGAAAGCGAAAGCAACTCTCCGCCGAACAACCGAGTCTATCAATATCGACCAATGCACTAGTAATTAGAAGTATTCATTAGTTCGAATTACCGAACCATTTTAACATAAATGATCGATATCTTCAAGCAAACTTGATGTGTTCGCTGGTCGCAAATTGACGTGGACATGGTTGACATTGATCCTAAACATGCATGTCACTCTCTCAATCTTGATCCAACACAAACCAAAGAATCCACTTAGAATCGCAGAAAGTTCCCGAGAAGTATGCAATTATTATGAATAGTGAAATCAAAAAATTACTTGACAATAAACCGATTCGAGAGGTAAAATGCCCAAGATGGCTTGTGAACCCTCAGGTTTCGTCCCCATGAAGTCTAACGGAACTTGGAGACTATGTATATATTTCATCGATTTAAACAAGGCATGCCCGAAAGATAATTTCCGATGCCACATATCGATTATTTGGTCGATAATACAAAGAAAGCCATGAGCTCATGACCTTCATGGATGCTTTTGTCGGCTATCACCAAATACCCATGCATCCCGGACGATCAAAAGAATACGACATTCTCAGCAATAAAAGAATATATATTGTTGGCAACGCATGCCATTCTTGGATTAAAGAATGCCGGAGCAACATATCAACGCTTAGGAACAAAATGTTCGACTTTTAAACACATCGGGCCTAACAGCTTGAGGTGTATATTGATGACATTGTGGTAAAAAAGCTTAACAAAAGGAAGACCACATCACCCACCTTGCACAAACGTTTGATATTCTCAGGAGTACAACATGAAGCTAAATCCAAAGAAATGCAAATTTTGGGGTTCACTCAGAAAATTCCTAGGACATATGGTCACCAACTGGGATTGAAGTTTAACCCATCAAAGATTCAAGCCATGCTCGACATGCAGCCCCAAGGAGTGTGAAAGAGGTCCAAAAATTAACCGGACGTTTGGCTTCCGTAGAAGGGTTTATATCACTTAACTAGGGACTTAAAAATGCAAACCTTTTTTGATGCATTAAAGAAAGGGAAATTCCAAAGGATGAAAGCATTGCCAAAAATGCATTCGAATCATTAAAGCAAGACTTGCGATACTCAAACACTATCTAAGCTTGTTCCAAAGTAACAACTTTATCTCAGATCTTGCTGCATCCGAAAGCATGCAATTAGCGCTGTGCTCGCTTTCGCCAGAGGGGACTTACACACTTGCCCATTTACTATGTAAGTCGTGCTCAGTTAGTTCGGTTTTAGCTCCCAAGCATTCTCCATCGAAAAATTAGCATATGCTCATGAGAGTGTTCAAAAAATTGTGACCATACTTTTTGATCACTCAATCGAGGTATTAACCACATTCCCATAAAAGGCGATAAGTCCTCCACCCACTGCATTAATCGCGGGCAGGACATGCTCAAGTGGGTGGAGTGGAGTTAGCCAATTTGGCATTACGTCCCCACAAACAACAAATGGCGGCCAAGCTATGGCCGATTTCATGGTGAAATTCGGGCCGACATATCCACAAATGCCGAAAAAGAAGTGTCGATCAACCATGGCATATCAATCCATGATGTAGATGGCTCATCAACAAGTTCAAGAGCCGAGAAAGAGCATGGTTCTCATCAGCCCAACTCGACAAACTTTCACAACGGCCATCCGTTTTGATTTCCCAGCTACAAATAATGAAGCCGAGTACGAGGCTTTGATCGCTGGACTACAGATGGCTTTGACGATGGGAATTCAAAGGCTGATGATTTACAGCAATTCTCAGATAATCGTATACCAAGTAACATGCGAGTAGGAGGCCCGAGAAGTGATGAATAACAGATGGCACAATATCAACAACTAGCAAAGGAGTTGCTTGAACAATTCAAACAAGTTTACATAGAATAGTTACCACGATTGGGTAATTCGTTCGCTGATGCCTTGGCACGTTTGGCAACAGCAGATGGAGTGACGAGGATGATGGACATTGTGGTCGTCACAACTTGTTCGCCATCAATTCCCAGAGTTGTGGTCGCCCATATAACAGGCGAGCAAGAAACCTGGATGACTCCAATTTTAAATTACTTACAAAAAGGACTTCTCCCGAAAATAAGGCATGTTTACTGCCTCAGATTACAAGTAAGCTCGTTATACTATCTTAGACGAGCATTTATACAAAAGAAGTTTCTAGAATTTACTTCCAATATTGAAGTGTATTATTCTCAAGAGGGTCATGTAATTCTCGAACAGATTCATGATGGAGTATGCGAAACCATAAAAGTGGGCTTGTCCCGCACATAAAATTATCGCATAAGGTTATTATCGCCGACCCTCAAAAAGATTCGCCAAGATATGCTCGCTTGTCACAAGTGCCAGGTACATGCCCCACTTATTCATAGTCCACCTGAAGAACTAGTTTCAGTTTTATGTTCATGGCCATTTGTTAAATGGGGAATCAACTGACGCCCATTTTTCATCGCACGGGAGTAAAATATGTTGTGGTTGCCGTTGATTACTATACTAAATGGGCGGGAAGCCGGGTTATTGTTAAAGCCAATAACAACAAAGAATGTGGAACTTTGTTTGGAAAAATATCATTTTGTTTTGGGCTTCCCCAATCATTGGTACCGGATAATGGCAAACAAGTTTGATGGAAGTGAATTCAACAAAATTGTGCTCACGGGGCATAAAAGCATTACTCAACTCCTCAGATATCCCCCCAAATAAATGGACAAGTTGAAGTCGTTAATAAAATTATCAAGCATACCCTCAAGGCTAGACTTGATAATTCCAAGGGGGAGGATGGGTCAAGAGTTGCCCTAAATATTATGGGCCTATCAAACTACTTTCGTAACATCAACTCATGAAACCCCGCTTTGTTCTCGGCATTTGGTGCGGAAGTCATAACATGGTTATACCCAAGCAGTAAATAAAGATTTCGAGTCATGGACGAGGGACAATGACTTTTGGAGAGCACATCAATGACCAGCGCAAGTAACCGAAAAGTGCATCAATATTAGAAGAAAAGAAGGACAGAGGTCGATTTCAAGAACGCCATGTACAAAAAAGATCAAAAAGTTCTATAACTCCAAAGTCCTAACACGCAGTTTAATGTGGGCGAAAGCCGTTTTAAGACGAAAACGGGGTATCAGCAAGTGGTGTGTTTTTGTTATTCGAGTTTATGGAAGGTCCATTCGAGTTACAAAACGCTTTGTTAAATGGGGCATATGATTTGAAGACCTTAATGGAATCCCATTGTCCTACTTCGTGGGAATGCGCCAAATCAAAAAAATATTATCAAGAACGACGAGCAAAACAACCTGCCGCCGAGCATAATCACTATTCATAAAACGAGCACAATCGTCGAACATAATCACCATTCAAATTTAAGACGAAAGGTGACAATCATGAAGGAAGAACACACCGTGTTCGGACACAAATCTTCTAGAAGAAATTTCGCCAAAGACTATTGAAATATAGAAGATACGTGTCAAAAACAAGTTGAGAAGTGGTGGCAACCAAAAAAGGGAATGTGTCAATCCTTGAATAAGAATCGAAAAACCGACAAATGTCAAAAGGAGGATTCAAAGCGGACAAATGTCAAAAAGGAGGAGTTAAAGTTAAAGAAGGCTAACACCAATTAGCTATGCAAAGACTGTTTGGGATAGTACTATAAATAGCATATTGATAGTCAAGAAAGGGAGCCAAAAAAATGGATAAAAAAGAAAAAATACTACGCTTATCGGAAGAAAGTTTGTTCAATATGCCTGCAGACGGGAGAAAAAAGATCCAAAGACTCGATTAAGAAAATTTATCATTCATTGACCGAAAGCATCCGCCCCAAAGACTTGTCCTAGTACGAAGCTTTTATACCCTATGAGACACTCCGAGCACAAAGTCGACACTCGTTACGGACTCAAGATGCTCGGGCAGATTCATGGTTGCCACTCCACGCTACTCACCGCTTATGCAAGAGTAAATCACTACCCCTACCCATGCTAAAAAATCTCCTCCGGCGGAGGGATGTCGTCAGATCCGCCGAACAACACGCCGGATGCCGATGCTCGTGCATCTACCGGGGACAAAATGGTGCGAGCAGAGGATTTTGCTCGCTACCGATATAGGTGAAAGCAGCGGTTTCGCCACATGCTCATGTCCCTGCACGCTGCCGCCCAAGATAATCACAACTTGTCCAGAGGGATAAACGCTTATGTCGCTGGGCCGCTTGAGCATGTTACTTAAAGAAGGGTAGATATGCCGATCCGCTTCATGCTTGTCAACATCAATTCCATTTTGGACGAGATGAGGCCACCATGTCTATTCAAGACAAGGTTTTGAATTCAACAAAACCATAAAACCATAGATGTCTATAGTTATGTGTAATAGTGTTGGTCATAAAAGTGTAAACGAAGTCTTACACGTAATGGGGGGGGGAATACACGGTTCGGTGGTTTTTAAAACTTTTTTCTTATCGAGGTCACTTTGGGTCGATAATCCTCAAGATTTGGTCCCGAGAAGCACAAATCACTCGAAGTCAAAAGTCTATCGAGATGTTGATCCCGAAGCCGCCTGTAAACTCTCGATAATCCTAACCGAGTCCCGAAGTTTCAGAGATCCCGAGTTGCTTCGATCGATATCCAACTTCATCAACCCTCGTAAGAGTAAGTTCGGGTTTGGTAACTATCCGTTCTAGCTACTTTCGGGGAAAGCGGAATGGTTGGCTCTTTAGTTTATACTGCTTTTAAGCTTCAAAAAAAACCTTCCTTTAAATGGAATAGTGATTAGGCCGTGATTCAATTACATGCAACTCAAAGTGGATTGATTCCAAATCAAATATCATGAAAAATATGCTTTCAAACTCAAATGATGCAACAATTAGCATGAGTATAAGGAAAGCAATAAACAACACAAAGAATTTATAGTGGTTCGAGACTCAAGCTCCTACGCCCACTCTCTCTCGATCCTCGAGAAATTCACTAATCACTTCGAGCTCGACTACCTCGCCGTAGTTTATTTTACTCAACTCTACCGAGCTCGACTACTCCACGAGTTTACTTACTCAACCCGACCTTGAGCTTTCGACTACCTCCGTAGTTTACTTACTCAAACACAAACAAGCTTTCAGACTACCACCAGAGCTTACTAACTTCTCCTCTAGAGCTTTCTCGACTACTCCGCCAGAGTTTACTTAACTCTTTTTACAACTCTTCTCACCAACAAACACACTCCAACTACCTTCTCAAGGGTTTGGGGTTTCTGGTTGGTTTCCAACTAGGATGAGATATCCTTTACAATGAAGTACAATGCAAAAGGCTAGGATATCTCGACTAAGCTTCGGATAAATCTTATCAAGCTAGGCTTAGTTTAGTAAGCTCTTCAATATAAAAGCACTTGGGAAATTCTAAGTTTTTCGAAAGTGCTTTAACTTTATGATAATAAGTTTGAGCTTTGAGTTGCTTATAAATTTCCCGTGAACCTTACAATGTAGAGGGTCACCAAAGATTTATAGGCATACACCAAGGTCACTCTTGAAAAACTATCCGTTGGAGAGATAGCTTCGTGAGTTTCCTCTTATGGTGTGTGAGGAACGGCTTTATTTAGGGTTTGAAACTCCCTAACACGTTTTAGGCAATAGCCTTTCATGTAGCCGGTCTTCACTTTTTGTACCTCGAACTTTTGTACATCCGACATCTTTTTCAAATGAATGTCAAAGGTCAAGATGGTACAATGTTGGGAAATTTAGAGTTTTGATGAAAGTTCTAAAACACATGTAATAGGACCAAATGTAACCGATTATTCGATCGATGTTTTTATTACCATTATAGAATACCGCTTGATAATTATCAGATAGAACAACCGATGTAGTAGATAGGTCACATATTGAGGGGAACCTCAATATGTATAGGTCGATCCAAGATCTAAAGAACAACCGATATCCGATGTGCCAAAAGGCAAGAGAAGGACGTAAGATCGATTGATCTCGATCAAGTCGATATCTCACCAAGTCATGAAGCTCAAATTCGTAAGACTTGAAGATCGATGACTTCGTAAGATCGCACTGCAAGACCTACATCACCGAGTCCGCTAGTTGAAGCTAAGACAATCGCACCGTAAGACTTATCAGTAGATCGATCGCTTTTGATCGATCAGTCACCACCAGTGAAAATTGATGTTTCACCAAATCATACGCCGATGATCCGAAACAAGAAGAATGTCAAGCTTAGTTGGTAGAACAACACCGAAAAGTGCTTCGTTAACCAATAAGAACAAGACACGATGATCGGAGCCGCAATTACGGATTTGTGTCGCTTTCTAACGGCTATAAAAGACACTATTCACGCTTTCGACCATGCCGCTCCTCAAGCACGCCACATCAATCCTCGCAAGTTCACTAAATATAGCCCCGAAATTCAAATTGCTTCTCCAACGGCTTTTTGATTTCGAGGTCTATAAATATGGGATTACACTTCAGAGTGAAGACACTAAAAAAACTATCAAGAAGCCTGCTTATAATCGATTTCCGCATCTAAGAACATTTTAACTTGAAGATTATTTCCAAGTGTTCATCCCATAAGTTCTTAAGACGTAAATCTTTTCATCTAGCCGATAAGCTACTTAAAAACTAGAAAAGATTTCAAAGTTGAACAAAAAAACAATCTTACCCAAACCCAAAGTTAGGTTAAGTTGTTTAGCAAGATTTCGCATCAGTGGTTTCTAGTTCCGATTTTGGGATCGGTTGAGTGAGAACTCTTTAAATATCTCATGGTGTAATCGTGGTTGGACTAACACAAAAAATCTAAGTCCAAATTTGGTTTAGTTGGTGCCCTTGTGATAGGGAAGAGGACGCAGGATCGGGTTTGTCCAAACCACTATAAATCTTGTGTGCTTTTTTACCGCTTTGATTAACTGCTTTTACACAATCGCACTCAACTATTAAAGCCGTGATACATATTCTAAGTTAAGATCACCTAGCACCAAGCTTTCGATCCGATCAAGTTTGACACTTTAGTCAACCGGGTTAAAAGACCGACTTTTGAATCGATTATTAAAACCGGTTTTTCACACGGGTAAAACTTAGCTTCGCGACAAATCGCTTAAACCGATAGATACCGAATCGACCGCTTTTCAGCGATTAGTAAGTTAGATATCACCCAAATCGATCTGGGCCAGACTGATCAAAGTTAATCGCCATCACACCGACCAAGACAAAAGTTTAAGTCTATTCACCCTCCCTCTAGACTTCGCCTCACAAACCCGCTCGACCTACAAGTTGGTATCGAGCAAAGGGTTCTATGCACTAATCGGGCTTTGAGTATCATCGATTCTTGAGGAAGAATCTTTGTGGTCATTTGAACAGATCTTGAAAAACCGCTTTTTAAAACTCATTCGCTTTTTCCAAAATCACTCAAAGATGGATAATACCTCCGTATGTATCATGATTTGCCAAAGTTCTCAATTGATGAGTATGCAGATTGGGCCATTTATATGTGCAACCATCTAGGTTCGATAAGTGGCGTAACGATGGAAGTCATTGAAAGAGGACCCATCATCATATATCACGACAACCCCGCAGCTTAGAGGAGATCCAGATTTTGCTTTTGGAAGTCTTTGTGTAAAAAGCCCAAATTTTGATGGATGCAGAGGAAAGAAAGTTGTATACTCTAGATACAATCGCCAGCATATAATCATGAAGACGATGGATAAAGTCACCAAGGAGAAGATAAAATATCTCAAAATCGCGAAAAGCAATGGGATACTCTAATGAGATACGCGAAGGAAATGATCGATCAAAGACAAATGACTAAAAGTTTACCGGGTGAAGTTTGAAAAATCAAGATGCTGCCTAATGAGACCATAAACTAGCTCGATGGAAGGATTACAATGTCAAGAATAAGCTACGAGAACTTGGTAGAGAGATGTCGACAAAGATATCAACTACAAGATCTTAAGATCTCTCACCAAGAAATGGGACATGAAGGTCACAGAATCAAGGATTGCCAAGACATTTCAAAGATGAAGCCGAGTAGCTTGTTCATAAGCCTTAAAGCTCACGAAGTTCGATTTAATCGAAAAGAGGACAAGCAGATGAAGACGAGAAGCTCACCAAGCCTCAACGCCCAAATCGGGCCATGCTTAAAGCAACTAAAGAAGCAGATTGAAGGCCACCGAACTCGTTGGAAACATAATAAGTCAGTAATCAGACGCTTCCGCTACCAGAAACTTGAAAAATCAAATATTCAATTTGGTAAGTATCAAGATTCTATAAAGATTATCAACATAGCCGAGGAAGAGATAGGAGATCGCCAACAGATCTCCCAGAAGAACCAGATCCGATGATCAAGAGATCACAGAGAAGAAAAGAAAATAGATAATCCGATCGATGAGAGAAGAGATAACAGATCCGGATGTATGAGTTCGACATTATATCGAAAAGGGAAGTCACCGACAGATCCTACATGACGGAAGTGATTCACCCGAAGAAAAGGTTCCCGGATCAAGGAGTGTGCTTCAACCGTGGAGAAACCAGGTCACTACAAAAAGCAGACGCCTGCACTGACGCCAAAAGAAAGGGAAGAAAAGAGGAATGTAAGAGAGCAACGTTATAGGATGTAAAAGCCACGGTAAAGCCGATACATCCGAATTGATGATTCCTATCCGCCTCCGAGGATTCTCGGGTACTCATCTCAGAGAAGATTTATGTCCGATAAGTAGTGGTTGTTGACTTTATGAGAATGAAGATCTGATATTCTCTTCGATGACGATGAGATCTCGCCTCGATGGCCAAGGAGGACCAACTCGAGGTAACCTCCAAACCTTCGCTTTGGTTCTGCTTACACACCGCTATTATTAGCACACCTGCTGGAGAGATTGACCTGCAGCTCTACTCTGAGCAATTGCTTGATGATCTCTCCAATGCAGTAGACACTTATGCTATAGTGGAAGCTAAGAATGACAAGCTAAGGATCAGAAATAATCAGCTTGTTAAAGAGAACGATCTCAAGAAAGCTATCGAATCGAATCACTTAAAACCGCCGAAGGTAAATCGGGGAACTTAACATTCTGAAAGTTAAATCTTCTGATCAGGAGAAGCAGATCAAAGATCAGCTAGCAATCAACAAACAGCAAGCTGATGACCTTCAAAATCCTTCAAGCTAAATTTGATGAGTTATTCCGACTACATGAGAGTCTAAAATCTTCTGAGGATAGTTTGCGCAAGAAAATAGAAGTTTTCACAAAATCATCTAAAATTGTTCAAGATATGAATACCTATTTTCGAACAACGACTAACAAGAAGAGACTTGGGTATGAGAACCCTTCCACATCCTCAAAAGCCCCGTTTGATTCACTTCAAAAAGGTGTAATCAAACGAGTTTCTGACAAAGATACACTAAAAGCCAAACTTGTATCTAATAAGGGAAAAAACCTGTTGGAAAGGTAAGGTGCCTAATCGTAAAGGGAACAGTAAATGGACCCTAATCGTAAAGCATCACCGAGGAATCACCGAAGAACCCGGCTTCTTCTGAAGAGACCTCAACCTGATCAACAGATTAGGTATCAGAAAAGACAACCTGTAAAAGGGAAGTCTAATCTGAGACCCAATCAAGGTCAGCTGCCGAATAAGCACGCTATAGGTAAACTGCAAAAACCACCTATGCCAAAAAGATATGAATCTTTTGATGGTAGCAAATGATTCTACCCCTATAATCAAAAAACCTAGGGTCACAGACTCGAGCCACACTAGATGAAAAGAAGACAAACAACAAAGATAAATCCCAAGTCTTCTAAGTCACCCAAGGTTCACACTAATAATCATACTAATCGAAAAGATATAAAGAGACGATGATTTTGTTGATAGGTATGGGAGAAAAATCGCCTTCGATCTAAATGATCTCAATAGAAGTGCCCTCGCTTATATGGATCCCCAAAACCAATCCTAACCCTCAGACCCAATCCAAAAGGGGTACCTAAAGCCCGACGGGTCGCAGTTCGCGTGGGTCCGCCAACAAAGCGAGGTGTGCAAGCAACTATCCGGTACATCGATAGTGGATGCTCAAGGCACATGATCGAAGCAAACATCTCCTTAGCCCTACATAGAACAAAAGGGCCGCGCGGTACTTTTTTCGGTGATGATAACTTTGGTTTTACCAAAGGATTCGGAACCTTAGAGAATGATGATGTATGTGTCACCTGGAGTCTCAGATGTCAAGGTCTAAAGCATAACCTATTATCGGTTTCACAATTTCGCGGATAACCGATTCAAAGGTTGAGTTCTCAATCGATCAATGCACTATCAAAAATCGAGCCACTCAACAGATCTTGCTAATCGTTCAAGGAAAGGGACGATCTACACGTAAGATTGGAACAATTGCCCAAGAAATGCATGCCTCGATTGTTAAGAGTTCCAAAAGTAGCAAATTGGCTCGCACAAAAGAATGAGCCATCCGAACTTTAAAACTCTTAATAAGATAGCAAGGATGTCTCTAGTGGAAGGACTTCATAATGAAGTATTTTCTAAGGATCGCATATGTGTCGATGTCGTCGGGGAAAACAGTCAAAGCTTCATTCAAGGGAATCCTCGACCCAAGATCCAAAGCAGAGTATTGCAAACCGCTTATATGGATCTATTTGGGACTGGGCTTACACCACGGCCTCAATGACGAAATATACTCTAGTAATCGTGGATGACTATTCCAAGTTTACTCCGGTTATATTCTTACATAAGAAGAATGAGACGACAACGAAGATACCCGAAAGCCGCTAAAGAGATTACAAAATGAAAAGGGTGTCAAGATAAAAAAATCAAATCGATAAAGGTACATGCAATTTCAACTCTTTTTATTATCGATTTTTGCTCTAAGTTTGGTATACAAAGATGAGACATCACCGCAAGAACGCCACAATGTAACGGAGAAAGCAGAACGGAGAAAATGTAACACTCAAAGAAGTTCGCCAAGACGATGTTAGCCGAACATGCAATACCAAGCCGCTTTCGGGCGTAGTTTATCAACATCGCATGCCATACTCGTAATAGATGTCTTCCGACTAAGGCTCACTACAAAACACTTATGAACTGTGGGAAGGGCGTAAAACCTCGTGTTTTTTACTTCCATGTTTTTGGGTGTAAGTGTTTCATACACAACAATGGGAAGAGTCATTGAAGACTTTTGAGGCCAAGTCGATGAGGGTATATTCTTAGGATATTCCTCATCTAGCAAGGCTTTTCGTGGTTTACAACAAAGTAACCCTAGTTGTGGAAGAAACACCCCATGTAGTCTTTTGATGAAACATCTTCTAACAAGAGAAATCCTCGTAACAAGAAGTACCTGATGCTCGATGTAAAATGGATCAATTTAATGATCAAGGAAAAAGGATCGTAACTCAGAATAAAGATACATTCCAGATCTAGCCGATTCACCATGTCAATCAGATCCTAAGGTACGAAAAAACTATCGATGAAGAAGTTCGCACAACCGAGATAAGATCAATCGAAACCATCCGGTTGGGGAACACCAAGTTCCCTAATAACAGACATCAAGACATGATGAGTCCAACATCACCGAGACATGTTCTTATCAAGTGGATCATAACTCGCACCATTCCCAATCGCTAGTAATGAACTATTATCGTAAATGGATGATGTTCTCCAAACCGACGCAAATCGTAATCAGAATGACTCGGATAACCACCATCCAACCGACCGACATCGGAGACCCATCCGACAGAGTTAAAACTAGACATCGATTGGTGAAAGTGCCATGTATTGTCTGTTATCCGCCTATGAAGGAACCAACAACAAAGAGAGGAAGTTCTACAAGACGAAGTCGGATTCTAGCCACGCAGGAGGAGCCGGAACAGCCGAGAGAAATCAAGTTTGGGAACCGGTGATGTAACCAACTCATCAAGTCGTAATTGGCACAAAGTGGGTTTTCAAGAACAAGAGAGATGAGAAAAATGTCATAACTGTGAATAAGGCAAGACTTGTTGCTAAGGGGTATTCACAATCGTAAGGAATTGATTATGATGAGACATTTGCACCGGCCGCCGCTTAGAAGCCATTCGGTCAAGCTCGCATATGCTTCCCTACAGAGGGTTCATCGTATCGATGGACGAAAGAGTGAATTCTTAAATGGGGGTACTAGCAGAGGAAGTTTATGTCTAACAACCTCCGTGCTTTGAAAAGGGCAACCAAGTGTATCGCTTAAGAAAAGCTCTTTATGGTTCAAACAAGCTCCTCGAGCTTGGTATGATACACTCTCTCGCTTCTGATAGACAAAGCTGGTTCACTAAAGGAATAAAGGACGTAACCTTATTCGTAATAGAAGATGGAGAAGATATTCGATGGTTCAGATTATACGGATCTACATCATCTTCTGGATCTCCCAACAAGAGTCTATGTGGAAAGATTCAAAGAGTTCGATGCAAGGGAAATTCGAGATGTCCATGATGGGTCGATGAGTTTCCGGGTCTACAAGTCAAACAAAGTAAAGAAGGGATATTCATCTACTGTGCAAAGTACACTAGGAGTTTATCGCTAAGTTTGGAGTTCAAAACCGTAAGGAAGCCGTTCCTATGTTGATCGGATTCAAGATGGATCCGATGAGGATGGTCGTAAAAACCAATCGTAAAAGAATATAGGGCTCTCTATTGATCTTTTACTATACCGATCGCCAAAGAAACCAGAGATATCACTTTTGGCAAGAGGTGTATGTGCGATTTCGTGCAAATCCAATGCAAAGTTACCCAGAAGCAGCTAACTAATGATTTTAAGTATCTCAAGGGACAAGAACCTTGGTTTATTTTACCCATCGATGATAATCTAGAGCTTAGTGGGTATTCGATTCTCGACATGGAGGTTGCAAGATCGACAGTGAAGTCAACCTCAGAACATGTCGGCTTTTTTAGGAAGTAAACCGATCTCGTGGGTTTTCAAAGAAGCAGACATCGGGCCATACATCTACTATCGAGGTAATATATGGGTCAAGAGAAGTCGCTTCCCTAACCGCCCGCTTAGTCAAGAATGAGGGATTATAACATTGTAGCTAAGAATGTACCTATATTCTCGTGACAAGAATAAGTGTTATTGCAATCACTCATAATCCTATTCTACATACAAGATGCAAGCATGTGGATGTCAGACACCATTTTATAAGAGATCATATTGAAAATAAGAATATCATAATGGAAAAGATTCATACTGATATACAGAAAGCTGATATTCTAACCAAGCTACTAGCCGAGATCCGATTCAGAGAATTGCGAATGAGCTAGGCTTCGGATCTTGGAGAAAAAGCACCTAAAATGCTTGATGGATCGATCTCCGAAACCAGCTGGTTAAGAGACTAACTAAAGTTAAGAGGAATCATTGAGTTTGGTATCTCAATCGACGTAAGATCACCAAGGAACTGATATGAGAAGGCGATCAGATTTATAGATTATCAGATTAAAGGAACTGATCAGATTAAAGGAACTGATCAGATTAAAGGATTATCTGATTAAATCAGTTTGGTTATTTCACACTTTGTAAGTCGATTAAGCTGATATTTCAACAAGCAAGGATTCACAAGATTAAAGCTTACATCGCATAAGAAAACAGGAAATTTACACAACAATGGAATAATAGAAATTTTCATTGATAAAGACCCGAAGGTCAGATTTACATTACAAGTTACAAGTACAAAAGGACCTTGAGGTCAAGACATAAACCCTAAACCCTAAACCTAACCTTAGAAGGGGAGAGAGAGAGATTTTAAGATCTGATGCTCCCATTTCCCCCCACTTAACAAGGCTTTGATATAATCGTAAAGCCACCCTTAGAGCTTCGGAGTTAGGAGCGAGAGCGGCGTTGAAAGGTTTTCTAAGCCAGGAGCCCCTAGACCTGAAATCAATGGGCTCTCCAGCTGTTAAATGGGACACAAGTGCCAAGAAAGTGATACAAAGATCATATGGGCACATGTGTCACATGCAAAAATTGAGTTGATATACGAAGATCAGCTGTTGTCTGATCAAGACCGTATATCAAACTCATGTTTTATATCGATCGAGTCCTGTTGATGCTAATTCCATTATCTCGACAGACACACAAGGTGCATAATGTTAGAGAGGTTGTCTTCTCAAATAAGGACAAAGAGATCCGCCTTTTGGTGGTAGAGAAGCTTGGCAACAATTGTATGTGTAATCTTTGATGACGGCGAAAGCAGCAATAAGGAACACACAGAGTTGATTTGAGAAGTTGAAATCATTGAAAAAGGGGTAAAGGTTTTTGCCAGAAGTTTCAATTTTAAATAAGGGTTCACCAGAATGCATGATTTTACAAAGAAGATAAGTATGGTGAATGGGTTATGTTGTGTAAATCATTGGTCCAATTTATAGAGGCAAGCAAGGGTGAAAATGCAAATTTGATTTTCAAAGCCTTTTAGAGAAATCAGATCATGAAGCGACAAACAGGTAGGAAACACGATCGATAATTGATAAATTTACGGTGATTTGACATTTAAGTATCCGCACTATTATTACACATGTCAAATCGCGTTCAATTTAGGGAATCGAGACTACTATTCAATTCTTCAAGAACTAAGTTTTGGCGGAACACTTATCCCAAGAATTGGCTTGGTCCGAGTAGAATCGATTAGGTCAATCAAATCGATTAGATAAGAGATCGATCGATGAGAAGATCACCTTGAGTATGATACCTCAACAAATCGATATATCACCAATAAGAAATCGTAAATAACGGGCTGAAGGGGAACTTCAACCGACTCGAGAGGATCAGAAAAGGGAAAATCGATTTAAAGTGAAGCCGGATCGCTTGAAAAGGACGCTTGGGAAATTATAAGGATTAGGCGTAAAACTAAGATCAACAAGTGAATCAACAATTACAAGTGGTATTGATCGACACAATATCACCAACCAGACACGCTTTTCTATTTCTTTGTTTATTGCTTACTTATCCGATTTTATCCGATAATATTTGTTTTATCGCACACATTACTTTTTTGTGACGATTTCCGTAAAAATATTTAACGCGACGGGGGTACTTGTATTAATTGCCACAAAATGTGCTTTTTAAATCCAAAAGGCAATCAGACGTTTTTCCTAACCACACGATCAAAACCGCTCAATTCGATCGCTTAACCTTTTCAAACGGTTGATCTTCCAATCTCGCTTTTTCCTCCTCCTCCTTATAAGTTTCATCAAAACCCTACCAGAGTTTTTTTATTCTCAAAAACTTACGATTTATTCTCCAAAACTCAAAATTACCTTTTTCGTGATTCAAAGTGTTTTCTTTGCGATTCAAACTTATCTTAAAAAAAAATAACTGTAATTTCGTTATTTGATGATTTTCTTTTTCAAAATCCATTGATCACATAGATTATGTCTATATATGTTATCCTCGCGATATGCCTTTATCTTTTTCTTGATATCCGTGATGTGTTTATCGATTACTAGGCTCGAGAATAGGTCCGATAATCAATATATGATATCTTTATGCTTATGCACAATTTTAATCGAGTCTATCTTGTTGTAGATGGCCACTCACTGAATGGGAAAGATTATGTGCAACTATGTCGATCTAGCAACAAAGATTGTCGATGACAAATTTGTATGCTTTGGTGTTACGCGGGATCCGTAATCCATGGAAGTTGAACAAATTTCAAGAAAGCGAGGTCTTGAAAAATTTCGGTTGCTCAACGCAATCCAAAGGATGCAAAGATGAAGCACTCAAATTTTAAGGAATTTGAAGGTGGATACGGACACTCCTCGGAGATGAACTAATTCTTCGCTTAATCTGGAGAGGAGATCGATCGCCAAACGCGACATAACACGCCCTGTTTGTTTTGCCCAAAGGAAGAATCTCTACCACTACCACAGGAGAATGAAGATGAGCCGATCGTAAACGAATCTTCAGAGAGGTCGACAAACATCGATCGCAGTTTTGTCGATCTATGTTAAAAGGAAATACCGATCGTTGTTCGACATATTGTCAAAAACAATCATGGGTATTTCATTCAAAGCCCAGATGCTCTAACATCCAGAAATTGTACAAAGATGGTCGCGATAATCGATGAAGCCAAGAATATCAATTCGCATGGCTTCCTCAAGGCCATTTCGCCCAAGAACATGAAAAATTTGGAGTTAATGAACGGAGGCAAGTCTATTCAAGAAGAGGATCAACAATCTCAACAAGGTTGCAATTATTCAAAGACAAAATGCCAAATGCCGAATGGGGACCAGAATGGATCAAGTCCCACAAGGCCTTCCTCACAACCACTTCAAGCCTATATATGGGCCACCCGATGATGATATATGCCCACTCCTCCAAAGGTGAAGAAAGGAAAGACCAAGGAAGTTAGCCCACGCCTACACCAGATGCTCCCCAAAAGAAAAAGAGAAAACCGTGAAGGCTCGTGGAGAAGAGGTCAAGAAGGCAAAACAGCTCCATGACTCGCTTTCGAAGACGATTCAGATGAAGAAGGAGTGCCAGAGCAACCTCGATGAGCGTAAATCACCGAAAAAAAATCGACAGCAAAGCTTCTCAAGTTGAGAGCTCGCCAGTAACATTCTCGGGGAAGAGCAAGAGATTTAACGATCTCCTTCTCCTCAATCTCGAGCCGATTCACCACTCAAAATTTCGTCACGAAAGCATATTTTTTTCTTCTTCTTCCGCCCGTGAACTCCCGATAATTCATCAGTTCACGAACCAAAAAAGAGCACCCCGCAGAGAGCCGACGTAATTGCTTTCGACAATGTAACCTCGCGCAGTTCAGCCAATCACCCAACTTCCGCTTATTCAAGAACCACCAGAACCCCCTACATCTCATCAATCGAACTGGTCGATCCGAACAGATAATTCCTCGAGTCCAGATCATCCAAGACCATCACCGTGAAAATGGTCAATGCAAATTGAACGAGATATTGATGAGATGTATCCAGCCGGGTAGCCCATCCCGTTATTAGAGAGGAAGTTATGGAGATCCTCACCGAAAGATCTCCTAAGCTAAAGAGCTTTCAGATTTTATGATGATTATAGAACATATGGGAGGTGCCGATGAATTTGCAGATTTTGATTTCGATATGAAGAAATCGGCCATAGGATCACCAAATGAGCCGATAATCGCTGAATCTATCAAAGCTCGATCCATGTGAAGTTCGAGGTTGATCGAACAAGGTGAATCGGAGCTCGCCCAAGAAGCTCAAGCAGATGTTCTTTATGAAGGATGACGGAGTCGCCGATGATAGTGGAACGGTGCCGCAGCTTCATGACCAACCACTCGAGGCTCAAACAACCGAAAGAGATCAGTGACGAAAAACATTCCTATAACTCACATCATCACGATCAACTTCGTGAGATCGATCATGTTTCAAAGATCTCCCGAAAAGAAGAAGTTGAGGGAGTTGGCTAATCAACTTAGCAACACAATAATCGATCAGAGCAGATCGCCTCAAAGAAATAACGATCAACGGAATTGGCTATTTCCCTGATTGAGGCAATCAAAGTTCGCTTCTTCAAACCGTGACCAACCCCGATCGCTGAGCTTATAAAGTCGCTTGATGACAAGCTAGTTCAAAGTTGATCAACAACAAGTTTTTTTCCGATGCTCACCGAAAAGCTAGGGAATGAATGAAGAGAAACTTGACAAACTAATTTTACCCTCTCTATCGCCGTGGAATCTGGCCAAGACCACGATTTTCAAGATTCAAAGTCTAACCGCCAAGCTCAAGGTTTATCTCGCTGGAAGATCTCAACAAGTCGATATCGGGCGCCTTTTGGATCTCGATTTCCCACTCACCGCTTTTTGATCAAACCAAAAAAGGGGGAAGGATGAGGAGAAACTAACTCGACACTATCGTAACAATGTAAGACCCGATTCAGATAGCTTGAATCCTATGGACAAAGACTAGACAATCTGGATCTTTTTCGCTAACTAAATTTCGTAAAAGATGGAAAAGTCAAAGGCAAGAAAGGTAAGTCATGGTGCCGGGACATCACAACTTTGTACTACCACTCAAACTAAGAAAGTCACAAGAAGACAATACCTATCCAAATTCAGCCGATAAGAAATCGCCGAGAAACCGGGCCCAAAGAGCAGATTGTTGAAGAAGGTCTTAATAAGTGAAGAAGAAAGAAGGGCGTAAAAATTGGCAGAGGCGTAAGATCCAAGAAGAAATACAGATCGAGGGCTAAGAAAGGAAAAGTTGGAAAATCTGACTGTAACCTCACCGCCAAAGAAGAGTTGATGAGATCATTCCAAAAACGGCCGCGACACACGCCGACAGGTTTGAGGAATGGAATAAGATCATAAAGTGAATGGCTTCTTCGATGCTTTTGTTCTAGATCTTGTTCCACACGAAGAATCTCCAGATGCGTAATTCTCAACCGGGTTGGAAAACAAATATCCAGATTTTCAAGTATCCGGAAAATGAGGCCAAAATAATCAATGTAAAAAATATCTCGCCAAGAGTATGATGTGTTGGATTACTCAAGAAGGCATATGGCTCATTCGACAGACCGGCATTTCAAAGGTTCTATTTTGACATCCCGAGCAAAGCGCCGCGATAATCGATCCTCAGCAGATCAATGATGTCAAATGGAAACTATATCGATTTTCAACATCCTCAAGATCAAAGAGAAATGCCGTATGATACAAGCCTAAAGAGTGAAGAATCGTAAGACTTTCAGATCAACTGCTTTTTAAATTCAAACTTTTCCGATGTAATATGTAATCGATAAATCTAATGAAATAAAATTTTATTTTCTCGATCCTAAGACAAAATCTCATTGTTTTTCGATTATGTGCTTTTTATCGTTTCTATATTTATCAATCGTGATTGGTTTTCAAAGTGTTTTGGTTTCATCAAAAATGGGGAAATTGTTGGGAAATTTAGAGTTTTGATGAAAGTTCTAAAACACATGACAGACCGCCAAAACTCGATTAGTGATCGATGTTTTTATTACCGCTTATGAGAATACCCGCTTGATAATTATTGTATAGAACAACCGATGTAGTAGATAGGTCACATATTGAGGGGGAACCTCAATATGTATAGGTCGATCTCAAGATCTAAAGAACAACCGACATCCGAAAAGCCGAAGGCAAGAGAAGGACAGAAGATCGATTGATCCGATCAAGTCGATATCTCAACCAAAGTCACGAAGCTCAAATTCGTAAGACTTGAAGATCGATGACTTCCGTAAGATCGCACTGTAACATCTACATCACCGAAGTCCGCTAGTTGAAGCTAAGACAATCGCACCGAAGACTCTATTGTAGACCGACGGGCTTTTGATCGATCAAAGTCACCACCAGTGAAAATCGATGTTTCACCAAATCATACGCCGATGATCCGAACAAGAAGAATGTCAATCTTAGTTGGTAGAACAACATAAAAGTGCTTCATAACCAATAAGAACAAGAGACGATGATCGAGCTGCAATTACGGATTTGCGCCGCTTCTAACGGCTATAAAAGACACTATTCACGCCGACCATGCCGCTCTCAAGACGCCACATCAATCCCGCAAGTTCTACTAAATATAGCCTCAAATTCAAATCGTTTCCAACGCTCTTTTGATTTCGAGGTCTATAAATATGGGATTACACTTCGAAAGTGAAGACACGGAAACTATCAAGAAGCTCTTATAATCGATTTCGCATTTAAGAACATTTAACTTGAAGATTATTTCATAAGTGTTCATCCCATAAGTTTTAGCACGTAAATCTTTTCATCTAGCCGATAAGCTACTTAAAAACTAGAAAAAGATTTCAAAGTTGAACTAAAACAATCTTACCCAAACCCAAAGTTAGGTTGTTGTTTAGCAAGAAGATTTCACTAGGTTTCTAGTTCCGATTGGGATCGGCCGAGAGGAGAACTCTTTAAA